>JANHFT010008886.1:48611-59295 GCA_032467955.1 Pseudoxenodon macrops
AGAAGTGGTGAGAGCACACAGCCCTGGGGGGCTCCTGTGCTAATTGTACAGGTATCTGATGTGATTTTGCCTAGCTTATATCCCAAACAAAGTGGAGAGCATAAAACTTGCCTATGGTTCCTTCCTAGCACTCTTTTTAGATGTGCTTTTTTATTTTTAGTCTTGCTCTTGAAGCCCACCTCCTATACTCTACCTGTTCTGTCAATCTGGATACCCTGATTATATATTTATGTTCATAACCTTTTGATCTACTCTTTTTCTCTTCTCCACATTTTTTTCATTCTTTACTATATCTGTGTGCCTCCAGATGCTTTGGGATGTCTTCATCCTCTGTGACAATCAGCTATGTAATGATGCAGTGATGCAGAAGGTTTTGGAGACATACAGATACACTGTCTTTATAATACAGAATGAAAAACATGGGGGGAAAGAAGGAACTGTAGCTATTACTTAAGAAATGGAAAACCTGTGCCTAACTAAATCTTTTTTTTTAACTGCACCCTTGTTCCTACAACCTCAATGCTAAAATAAGCTGGATATCCTAATCCTTAAATATTATTTTGGTATTTACTAGAAATTACAGGTAGTCCTTGACTTAGAACTATAATGGAGCCTTCTCATTACTTTCATAATTTTTGACGCTTGTAAAGTAAATCATGATGTGACCTGACATGTTTTTATGACTTTTTTTTGGCAATGGTTATTAAGTGAATGCCACAGTTGTTACATGAACTCATTGTTTGCTATGGACTGTTTTTGGTGAAAACCCAGCATAAATGGCAGTTTTCAGCAAAAGCAATATAAATTATGGTTACATGACCACAGTATGCTGCAAATGCAAGCTGGTTGCCAAGTGCCAGAAATATGATCATGTAACTGCAACACACACACACACATACACACAGAAGCCATTGGAACTCGAAACTGGGTTGTAAGTCTCTTTTGGGTGGTCTGTCATAACTTCGCTAAGCAACCAGTTGTAAGTTAAAGACTACCTATATAACCCATCTTTCATTTTAGTACTTACGGTGCCATAAATTGCTCCTTGATATTTTATCTCTAGGAAAACAGCTCTGTGAGGCAGGTGGGATAAAGAGAATCAGCCAATGACCTGAGCTCCTAGTTTAATATGTTAAGCATTACATCATACTACCTTTTTTAATTTAATGGAACTTCAAAGTATGAATGCTTCATTATCACAGTGTTGGAAGGAATGACTTCATAATGCATGCTTGCATATTTGCAAGCAGAATAATCCCATTTTGTTGAAAACATGCTAATTTTTCACTGCGTTTTTTCTTCCTAGAATGCCTAAATCAAAGGAACTTGTGTCTTCAAGCTCATCTGGCAGTGATTCAGATGCTGATACAGCGGTGATTATTTTTATATAAAACACTTTTTGAATTATCTTACTAACCTTAAATGTAACCCAAAGAACCAAGGTTTGGATTGATGTTTAAAAGCTACAAATGAAGCTAACCATATAAATATTCTTTTAGCAGAAAAAAATACTTTAAATTTAAATTTTTAAATAAATTTTAATTTTAATTAAATTAAATTAAACTGTACTTTTTTTTATTAAAATAGAAATTAAAATGATTTGCTGTTACGTAATAAATGTTTGCTGATATTTACTACATGTGCTATTTTTTTACGGTTTAAGTTGAAAGTGTCATTCTTGGAATCACATTTCTAATTTTGATTAGAAATGCTTTGTTTTTGTCTTTACCTTATTCAAAATTCTTGAGTCTATTGATTCAGTTTAAAATAAAATTCTAAAATACTCTTGCTGAATGGATATGGAGAACTGTAGCCTAATTCAAAAAGCTGTTGCAGTTCAAAGGTGTTTTTTTTAAAAGCAAGCTTGGAACAAAATATGGGATGGATTTCTGTCTCTGCTAAGATTTGGCCTTTTTATGACAAATATTATTCTGATTGCTAATCTAAATAGACTATATAATGGGATACTAATATTCTGTGTTCTTTTAAATTTCAGCATGCAAATCATCTGCTGTCAGTAAGTAATTAGATATACATTCTGTTTTATAGTCTACTGTAGAAAGAGGTTAATTGACCTCCTTCCCATTCATAACTGTTCTGCAGATAAAAACCTTCCACTTCCAGATTTATGCTCAGGCCTATCTTCTCTAGATATAATAAATATGATTATAATTGGAACATAGTGCCTAGATAAACTATAGGCTTTATTTTGTAAGATCACTTCTGAGAGAGAGTATCTTTATACTTGCCATTCAAGATTATAAATTGGGACTCCTTCTATGAAAAGAAATGAAACTAACTGGAGGATTTGGCCAATATTGTTATCTTCTCTTGTAACTGAAGAGCAATAAACCAAAATTCAGTTCAATTGTAATGTATCTGTAGCTTAACTACAGATTGTGAAATATAATTTAAAATTAATTCCAACTAGTTTATCTTGCTGTCCTATTTAGCAGATTAGATTTATTTTAAGCCTCAATTCTAGGTCATGCTGTAGAAATGGAAATAATGTGTACCCTTGCTGTAACATTGAGTAGAAGCAGAGAGGCTTAATAGTTGTGTTTGGAATCTGTTTCTTCATTCTCATATAATTGTGGGGAAAAGATCTAGTTGTGTGAACTGAAACTAATACTTCTCCAGTAAGTCCTTCTTTTTTATTATTATTAAATGCCAAGGAAAAAAGGAAAAAACAAACAGCCCCAGAAAAACCTGTAAAGAAACAGAAGACTGGTGAAACTTCCAGAGGTGCAGCCTCCTCTGTGCAAAGTAGCAACAGAGATGAGAATATGTTTCAGGTAACTGCTGATGCGTTGATTGGACTGTGGGTTACCACATCCTCATGATGTGTACTTTGTAATTCCCCTGTTTGGAGGAACGCGTTTATTCCTTGCTTTCTGGACTTGGTAATATGGGACTGCTAAGGTCCCCATAAGCTCAATTAATGTTCCACTTACATATATACCCCAGTAAATAATTTTTTACAAAGTGAAGGAAATGGCTAGAAATAGTAAGCCCCCTAAGCATGAGATGGGGAAATACAGTTAAATTTAGTTTATGGCAACATGCCTCTCTATGTTTCTTTATCCTTGGTTCTGCCACAGCTTTATATTCTGCTTTGTTGGTTCAATTTAACATATTTTAGACAGCGTGCCACAAGTACAACTATGACCCAATTTCATTTCCAGGATCCTCAAAGTAAGAGGGGATTTCTATTTAGAAATTGCTTTGCAAGCTAACATGTTCCCAATATTCAACCAACTAGGGTGTATGGAGTTGCATGCACTCAAGATAATAGGATAATTTTCTGACATCTGGAATACAGTACTGCCCTCATTCCCTAGTATTACTGTGACTGTTGAAATGGGGTGGGTGGGGAAGCTGTATATGCCGCAAAGCTTTAGATTCTTGCAAAAGTAGTTTCTCAACCGATTTTGTAAAGCGCACCGCCTTTTGGCAGAGTTTAGGGATGATCAAAAGTTGTGTTGGCCTAGTTCAGGGGTTGGCAACCTTAAACACTCATAGCCACAAAGGCCCTAACCAGAAGCCCCCTGTTCAATTCTGGAACTGACCGAAACGGGCCTGAGAGGGCGAAAATGTGATGCATGGAAGGCTTGGGAACCCAAAAACAGGCCTGTTTGTGGCTAAAACGGGCCTTGAGGAGCACTGCAGAGTGCTTCTGGGGGCTGAGGAGGGCAAAAACAACGCGTGGAAGCAAAAAACTTATTTTTTCTTGTTTTCCTCCTGTAAATTTAGGTATGTCTTATAGGCCGGTGCGTCTTATAGTCCCAAAAATATGGTAGTCTCTAGTTGTAAAAAGAGAAAAGGGCTGAAACAACAATGTAAAACTTGGTCAAGCTATTTAAATGATTCTCTCTCCCCCTAAGGATTCTCCTATCTTTTTTTATAATAGGATGGCTAATAAAGACAACTAACTTTTGTAGTAGTATGTTAATGTTACAGTTTCCTCCATGAATGGTTTCAGGAGATTGGTTCTGCAGCTGTTGCTTTCTGATCATTCATTTCTAAATGTCCATGTCGTGGTGGTGCTCTAAAATAAGTAACCCAGTACTTGGTGGTTAAAGGATGTGAAATTGAATGCCAATAGTTGTGAACCTTATTGACAGTAATGTTTCTAGAAATTATTTAGATATACCCTCTTGTTTTTACTTTTCTCCCAGTTCAAAACTGGCTGTCTTTTTAGTTGCTGCTGACATTGTAATAGATTGACCAATTAATTTTACTCTTTAAATTCTCCCTGCTCTAGTTCTAAATCCCCTTGTTACTGTATTAGTTTTGGAACATTAACCTTTGCTAAATATGTAGTTTAAAAAAAAAGAATTTGTATTTCTGAAAGGACTCATTGGTGTGATGCATTCTCTCTTGAGCAATTAAGGCAGCCTTTCCCCATCTAAGTAAAACACAAAACATTTTTGAATACATAATGCTTATTCTCTGCTAAACTTCTTAGTAATAAGCCACCCAAAGAAACTCTGCTGTTCTGAAAAATGCAACAATGAAATTTCATTTTGAAACACAATTTTCTTAATATTTCCTCCCCTAAAATGCCAATTCTGTCTTTCTGCAGTGCCAGTATACGTTCTTCTGAAATGTTTTATTGAGAAGAAATACTTCTTCCAACCTCTAGAATGGGCTAGGCAGTGTATTTGAAGCCAGATCCACATTGGATATGATCATTTCCTCTTTCAAATGTCAGGGAGATGGGACTGTTAATCCAGTGGCATCCCGGAAGTGTGTGGAGTTGAAATTTTCAGCCACTTTGGAGGGCCTAACAGCTAACAGGAATTTTTGTCCTTGCATAAAAAAATGAGAATTACACTTCCAAAAACATAGGAGCCACAGGGATACCATTGTCTGCCCCCATTTGTTTTAGAAAATAAATTACAACTCTTGCTAAATATTCAAAATCTTAGCAGTGATTAAAGAAAGTACTTTTGGGTGCTTATTGAAGTAATGATTGAACTTTCTAATTTCCTGACAGATTGGTAAAATGAGATATGTCAATGTTCGGGACTTTAAAGGTAAAGTCCTAATTGATATCAGAGAATATTGGATGGATCAAGAAGGTGAAATGAAACCTGGCAGAAAAGGTAATTATCCACTTGCATATGCTGTTTCAACATTTAGATGTTATTTTATTTATTTGCAATATTAAGCCCATTGCCCCAGACCTAAATACAAGTCATTCTAGTTAACTTAGAAGATAAATTATAGAAAAATCTTGTATTGACTTCCAACAGGTATGTCTTTTGACAGTGCAGTACTGAGTGCAGTGCAGGACAGTTGTATAATAGGAAGGAGTTTGGCTGGAATAAAAACTTTCTTAAATGCTGGTTTTTTTAAAAACTTTCAAGTGAGTGTTCACCCATTGAGTAGCTTTCAGGTATGTGTTTTGTCTGCTGACTGAAGTAATGCTGCTGGTTTTTCTATCTGTTGTTTTTATCTGGTTAGCCATTATGAAAGGCATCTATTAAAAAGCCATATTTTGGCATGTGAATCTGCCTTGGGTGAAGGATTCATATCAGTCATCTTATTTATATGAAGTAACCATGAATACATTTAGGTGCTTCCGTTAGTCCCTTGAATGGTGTGTCTGTCCTGAAGATTGTTTCAGAATTGTTGGACATAGATTTATTGGAAGGTTGTCATTTCTCTGATATTGGCAATTTTAGGGCCTTTTTCTGGCTTATCACACTTGTTCCAGAAATCAGAAGGTGAATATATTCTCCAACTCTGTCCATCTGTCTTTAGCATTACACGAGACTTGAGTTGTCAATGTGAGCTGAATTTCATTTTGAACTCATTTGGCAAGGTAATTCTAATATTTAGCTCCATATTTGGAAAAAAAGCCTATAATCTCGCATCACAGTTCTCAAGCTATAGGCCTGAGCAAGGCACTTCATGCTTCTAGATATGCTATCCAAATGCAAACTGTATGAAATGAGATGCCAATTATTATAAAGCGCTATTAATAGATTTACTTGTTAACTGTCTTTCCATAATTCCTATTTATGTTCTGCATTCTGTGTGAAGCTTTAATTGGAAGCATCAGAAGTTTTGTTTCAGAAAAGGTCAGAGTTTTGTGGGTAGTTACAACAGTCTGAATTGATGCTTTCCTAATTTGACAGGAGGTATAAGCTGCCTTATTAACCTAGCTTTGGGTGATAGCTGGCACAATTGCTGCATGAAGTAAGACTTCAGGGCTCCTTATGTTGCTAAATCTATTACTGTTTAATTATATAATTGCTCTTACCTTCTGTGAAAGGCATGTCCAAACATTTTAAACATTGCAGGAAAATAATGTGACTGACTTCTCGAAACCTTGAAACAGTGTGTTCTGCAAAGTGTAATGTTACAAGACCTGCCTGCTTTTATAAATCAGCTTGACTGTTTTCCAGACAACTTGTTTTTGACATCTTGTTTTTGACAACTCATGTAAACACTTGGTTTGATGAAAATCAGAGATATGAATCAATACTTTTGAGTGTATTCATTATTTAAAGAAAGCTGTGGCACAGTGTCACGAGTTTTGCTTTCAGAAAATCCAGTGTTAAAGACGAAGAAGTTGTTTGTTACTGTTTCAACGCCCTCTGCCCAGTTATACAATTGATTAATGCAAACATTACCCGTTTTCTTCTCCTGGTAATGAATTCATTATCTTCTATTGCCAGGTGAAGAGTTCAGTTATGCAAGGCTCTTGAATATCTGATTCTGCTAACCCCGACTTGCCTTCCCTATTGTGCATGTTTGAATTTGAAATGTTCTTAACATAGAGCTATGGGTTGTCAGGAGCTGATCCCTAGAAACAGTGATAAATTCGGCAGTTGCAGAATTAAGATTATAGTATGACTGTGAAACTATGCTATTTTCCAAGGATTTATTTGGTTTATTTCAGGCATCTCTCTAAATCCAGAACAGTGGAGCCAGCTGAAGGAACAGATTTCTGATATTGATGACGCAGTAAGGAAACTGTGAAGAAGAGCCATACAGAAACTCTACTCTTATAGGTTTAAGTAGTCTTTTTACATTAGCATTCGTTTTTCTAAACTTATTTGTTTTCCAAGCTATTGTATATTTGGATTGCAAACAATTTGTAAGATGGAATGCTTTTTTATTGTGCATTAAAAGTGTATTCTGAGTGAAGTTACAAATGTGTATACTTTTATTAAATAGGTGTTATGTTCTCACATCATGATGTAAAATAAAGCACATTTAATTAATACACTTGAGTAAGAGTATAGTTGTTGGCGCCCTTCTTAACTAAAAAAAAAAATTCACACTTGCGTTTGTGTCAGGCACGAAAGACATGAAGTTCCAATTACTCATGCAATAAAGGCCAGATCCTGAAGATGAAACTTAAATATTTTGGCCTCCTAATGAGAAGGAAGGACTCACTGGAGAAGAGCCTAATGTTGGGAAAGATGGAAGGCAAAAGAAGAAGGGGACGACAGAGAATGAGGTGGCTGGATGGAGTCACTGAAGCAGTCGGCATGAGCTTAAATGGACTCCAGAGGATGGTAGAGGACAGAAAGGCCATGGGATTGCAATGGGTTGAACAGGACTTTGCAACTATCAACAACAAGCACACTTTGGGGGGAGTGGATTTGAAGAGCACAATTGGAGGGGGAAGTACTACTCAAAGAGCAAAGGGCAACTAGGGGCAACAAGGCCTTTGCACAGATCCATCGATGTGCCAATTGCACCTACTCCTAGATCAAGAAGTCCTCCAAATGTTCACTCACACCCTTATTGATCACCTCATTACTCACACTAATGAACTAATGCAATATGCTCCACATGGGGCTACCTTTGAAAACCACCGCTGGTCCAGAATATGGCAGCATGAGCAGTAACGGGCACATGTAGTTTTTCAGATAAAGCTCGAAGTGTTGATTCAGTAACCTCCTTCAAAGCCCTTCACGGCATAGGCCAGTGATGGCGAACCTTTTCGGCACCAAGTGCCCAAACCGGAATGTGCGCCACAGCCCTGGGCAGTCAAAGACCAGCTAATCTTCGTGCATGCTGGAGCCCCGGAAACCTGAAGACCAGCTGGCTGATGCGCATGCGCGCAACAGTCAACTGGTCTTCGGGTTTCCAGCACACACATGCATGCTGGCCAGCTGGTCTTCATGCACACCAGAGCCCTGGAAACCTGAAGACCAGGTTGCCAGCGCGTGCATGCACATCGGCCAGCTGGTCTTCGGGTTTCTGGGGCTCTGGCATACACGAAGATCATGTGTGCTGGAAACCAGAAGAGCAGCTGGCAACAGCGCAAGTGCCCATAGAGAGGGCTCTGTGTACCACCTCTGGCATGCATGCCATAGATTCACCATCACAGGCATAAGCCCTGGTTATCTAAGGACCATCTACCTCCAATAGTCTCTGCCCATCTTATAAGATTGAACAACTGGATGTGCTCTAGGTATTCTTGATCCAGCAATTCCATCCATCAGGGCCTAGGAAAGCATTTATTTTCTGTTGTAGCACCTGCCCTCTGGAGCAGCATCCCTGAAATGTTTTATCTGAGTATCTTATTTCTTCTCGATTTGCACTGACTTTGTTCCTATTGTTTTATTGCTTTCTTGCTTTAATGTTGTAAACTGCCCAGATTCTTCTGCAGTTGAGCGCCAGGAATGACTAAATAAATTCGAAACAGCCATCAGATTTATCATCAAAAAGTATCTCTTTGCTGCTACCTGGTAATTGTCCAATATTTGGAGCCAGATAAGGTAGCCCTAAAAATGCCTATACAGAGCCTGCCTAACTGTGCTTCAAAAGTTAAGAGAGTGAGAAGAGTTAAAAGGAATTTTAAGATTATGTAAATCTGTCCGTATAAGCAAACATTAACTCGTCTGTCAACCTGCCTTCTCAATGAATAACATAAAAAATATACCCAGAATCAGGGTAAAAACAAGGACCTGATTCGTAGCAGAAATTAACACAGATGTTGAGGGGGGGAAATCTAACAAAATCTAAAAATCTATTAATTCTTTAAATCAGGGATTTTCGTGTCGGAGGGAGAAGATAGTAGAAAGATCAATGTCTAAGACTGTTCATCAATAGAGGGAAAAGCTGACTGTTTTGGTGTTCTTTGGTGTCTTTTACGAAAAACTTGGAGATCTGAACTGTATTAATGTGTTTTACTTAGTAATACGAATATAGAAACTACCGTTTTTATTGCTTGCTTTAATTACGCTCCCGATTAGCCTGTTATCTTCTCATTGCCTGTTTTCACTGGTTTATTGTTTTATCTATATGAATAGTCTGAAAGCTCTAAACCTTGTTTTAAGAAAAAGCAGAAATAAAAATCCACCAAAATACAGGTAGTGCTCGGGTTACGACCACAGTTGGACCCAAAACTTCTGCTGTTAAGCAAGACAGTTGTTAAATGAGTTTTGCCCCAGTTTACGATCTTTGTTGCCACATCTCTTAAGTGAATCACTGCGGTTGTTAAATTAATACCCGGTTGTTAAGCGAATCTGGTTTCCCTATTGACTTTGCTTGTCAGAAAGTCACAAAAGGAGATACCCTGACCCCAGGATCAGTGGTGAGTTTCAAATTCCAGCACTACTGGTTCGAAACTGTGAAGGCGCATGCGCAGCGCTTCTGCACATGCGCAGATTACCCATGATGACGTCCGGGCAGATGAGCAGAACCGAACTGGTAGCAACCCACCACTGCCCAGGATACTGCAACCGTCATAAATATGAGTCAATTGCCAAGCGGCTGACTTTTGATCACGTGACCATGGGGATGCTGCAACGGTTGTGAAAAATGGTCATTAAGTCATTTTTTTCCAGTGCCGTTGTAACTTTGAACGGACACTAAATGAACTGTTGTAAGTCGAGGACTTGTGTAAGGCAGCATTAAAGAGAAAAATGATCTTGAAAACATAAAAGGCAAGTCAGGAAAAAGCAAGCTAATAGTTAAACATTGGGGTTCTACATCAAACAGGTCCCTCAGCATCGCTCTAGCAATTCTCTTGCAAACTCCCTAGCTATCCGTCAGGTATTTCAAACTGGCTAAATTCTAATCACATACATACAGATTCCAGCCACCAAAAATCCCAGCGACATGTCTGTGGGGCAGGGGGAAAGGTAGGATCAAATGCAAAATGGGAAAAATGAAAGAAAAGCAGCAGAGATTTTGCTAAAAACTATTTTGTTTGTAAGGCACATAGTAATGAAAACAGAGAAAAGGCATAGGGTCTCCTGTTTGAGCAGGGAGGCTGGACTAGAAGACCTCCAAGGTCCCTCCCAGCTCTATTCTATTGAAAAATGGGTCAGGGTTTACAGATTACACTCTGTTGGCAATGATGTCTTTTCAAGACACTCCAGAAAGCCTACTTTTAAATGTTAAGAAGCGTGGACACAGCAGGTATGTTTTTCAAAGTTACATCATACCTATTTAGCCCTAAAATAGAGTCCAGTTATGGAGCTTTTAGATATCTCTAGAGGGGGAAAAATCATGAGATGAATAACCACCAAAAAAGCAAGAGCAACTAGAGATAAGATCCACTTTGTAGCACTATATCGCAATTATCTGAAGAATGAACACTAAATGTGACAGAGAAGATGATTAATAAAGGAACTGTGTGTGTGTGTGTGTGTGTGTGTGTGTGTGTGTGTGTGTGTGTGTGTGTGTGTGTGTGTGTGTGTGTGTGTGT
>JANHFT010008886.1:142635-156324 GCA_032467955.1 Pseudoxenodon macrops
TGGTCGAACAATACGTCCATAAATCATAAGATAAGGAAAAACAACAATAGTTCTGGAAAAGTGAAAAAAGTGTGAGAGAGAAATTCAAATTAACTCTGCCTGCATCATCTCAAAGGTGCTTTTTTGTTTTTCAAAAGGAAACTGTTTTTTGAGGACGAAGATCTTTCACTTCTCATCCAAGAAGCTTTATTGGTTGCGACTGGATGGTGGAGCGATGAAAGGACAGGTACTCTGTCCTTCCATCCCGCCACCATCCAGTCGCAACCAATGACAGTTGAGACTAGAGGGTCTTCCTTCCATGTCCACCACCACCCCCGCCATCCAGTCACTTCTTGGATGAAAAGCGAAGCATCTTCTTCTTCCTCAAAAAACAGTCCAGTTGCCTATTGGGGAAAAAAAAAGCACCTTTGAGATAACTATGACCTGAATGACTGAGAATCCCCATAGACATTCTGCCTGGGTTCTGTATGGTATAAGATGGTTAGAAAGAAACTTTGGCAAACCTTCATGATTCTGCTATTATGCCCTACAACAATAATGTGGTACTAATGAAATTATTGCAGTTTCTTGACCTGGTTTACTTCTCAATTATTAGATGTCATTTCCCCCTCTGTCAAAGTGTGTTAATTAATTAAGCACATTTATGTAGCCTGCCAACTCTCACACAATGACTCAAACACAAATTATCTCTATGTTCAATGTAACTTATAGGTCCATATTCCCTGGAGGTTTCTGGTTCAGATTTAACCAGACCCAGCTCTGCTTGGCTTCTGGACCCAAACAAAGTCAGTTGGGTGCTCCTCCAAAAAGCTCAGTTATTGTCTTTACCAGCTGAAATTAATAGTTTTTATTACTATTATTCTTTTGTTAACTTGAATGGCACGTCCATCATTAAAAAGCACTATTGGATTCACAAATCTGGATGTATGTAATTGCCTTGATCATGCAGAATTTTAGCTGCAGTGTCTTAAAACAGATGTTCCCAAACCACCAGTCCGTGGACTGATACTGGTCTCTGGCCCATTGGGAACCAGCCTGCACGAGAAGCGGGTGAGCATGCGAAGCTCCATTTGTGTGCGCAAAACCATCTCCTCCCACCACCATCGCTGCCACACGCCGCAGCCGGTCTGCGGACCCAGAGAGGTTGGGGACCTCTGTCTTAAAAAGCGTAAATATATATTTGAGTTAAATTCATGATTATCCAGTGAACCAGTAAGTCACAAAAATCCTTATTTATTTTATCCAAACATCAACAGTTCTTACTGAGGCCTTTGTTTCTTTGCCAAAACCTCATATGGATAAATAATAACCATCTGTGTTTGCAAATAACTCAGAAGCTGGTGGGAGTTAAATAATAATTCACCCACACCAAAAGGAAAAAAAACGATGTTCTTTGGAGCGCTCTAACTGAACATTGAACCAAATTTCCAAATAATAGATTAACAAACACATTCAGCATGTTACATCTAAAAGTGTTTTTCTTCCATTAATCTAAAAATCTGACCTGGTACTCCATGAAGGAAAGGGTATCATGCAGTGGTGAAATTCAGCCGGTTCTATCTGGATTGCGCGATCCAGTAGCGCCAGCGGTGGGAGGCTCCGCCCACCCGCCCGAATGTCATCACATCCTGTTTTTTACCCTTTGCACACTCACATTTGCGAACCGGTAAGTGAATTTCACCTCTGGTATCATGAGATCTAATAATATTTTTCACCATCCTTTACCACAGTAGTATGCTTGCTACTTACCTACTGTAAAGACTAAAGATCTCTGCATAAATCATTCACATTATAAGTCTATTTGCTTATTGTTAGGCAAAATAAAATTCAGAGTAGTCTTGATATGCTCCACAAATGGGCTGAAAATGTCTTAAGAAATCCCAGTGAAATTGGAAGAGATTCAAAGAAGGGCAACAGAGGTGATGGGAGGTTATGAAGGGCCTATGAAGGAAGGTTGAAAAATCTGGACATGTTTAGCTATGAGAAAAAATGAGTAGGGGACAGTAGGCCAGCACAATACTCAAAAATATTTGAAAGATTTTCTGTCATACCAATGTAGAGAATTTAAATCCATGGAGTCAAGTATTTAAAGGAAAGCAAATTTCAGTTGAAGGCTAGGGAAAAATAAACCTTCCTAAAAGTAAGAGCAGTTTGACAGTGGAACCAATTAGATGGTGTCTCCCTTTCCTTGGCTGTCTTCAAGCGAAGGGTGTACTTCTATTTGTCTGGAAAGCTTTAATCTGATTTCTTACCCAGAGTCAAAGGTTGAATGTGATGACCGAAATCACCTCTTCAACTTCGGGATTCTATCATTTCAAAGTAAACACAATGGAAGTTTATACACAATAAATAACGAAATAGATAAAAACCTACCTATCAGGAAACATTGATTTGGATGATAAAGGAGCTTAGTAGCACATTGCACACTTTA
This sequence comes from Pseudoxenodon macrops, assembly GCA_032467955.1. Taxonomy (NCBI): domain Eukaryota; kingdom Metazoa; phylum Chordata; class Lepidosauria; order Squamata; family Pseudoxenodontidae; genus Pseudoxenodon; species Pseudoxenodon macrops. The sequence continues at coordinate 145,067 of JANHFT010008886.1, forward strand.
TTCCAAAGGTTTAGTAAAGGAATACTGCCAGAAACCCAACTGGAAATTTGTATTTCCAAATCACAGGTTTTGATTCGGATAAGAAAGGAATCTGTCCCTTGCCTATCCTTCTCTTTTATCACATGTAATGCTTGATATTTACAGTCCATGGACTAAATATCTTAACCCTGAAAAATATCCCCCATTCTTAGCTATACAAATACTGTATGTAACTAAAGATGGCATTCATTTAAAGGTAGTACTAAGTACTAGCTGCTGTATGTTTAGCACAATCTAGCCAGTAAAACTGCTGAATTGATTTTTTTTCTTTTAGTGGCGCTTCTTCCAATGATATCAAAGTACCAAATGTATCATAAAAAGATTAGCAACCAATAAATGGATAAATGGATACTAGTTTTCATACATGCAGCATCACGGTATGGCATGCCGGCTTGACATCCGCGGATAGGAAAACATTACAGAGGGTGGTGAGGACAGCACAAAACATCGTGGTCTGTCCCCTGATACCACTAGATGAGATCGCTAGGGCTCGCTGCCTTAGAAGAGTGAGGGAAATCCTCAGGGATGGCTCACACCCTGGTCAGCCCTTCTTTACCCTCCTACCATCTGGAAGGAGATATAGAAGAATAGGCAGCCGCACAAACAGGCTGAAGAACAGTTTTCATCCATGGTCTGTCAAGACTCCTGAGTGCAAAATAACTCTACAACAACATAGCACGATTGACTTGTGGGGCTGGCGCCATGTGCAATAAGTTCACATGGTACAATAGGACTGAGTGTTTGTTAGTAGGATTCACTGGGCTAGGGATTTTCTTTTTGTCTTTCACTGTGAGTTGTATTGTGTTGGGGGGGGTTGCACGAAGGGAGGCTCAGCCAATCTCATTGTATACATGTTGACAATAAAGGTTTGAATTGAATTTGAATTGAATATGGAAGACTTTGATCTGGAATGTAAATGCAGTAAATGGCAAAGAGAATGAATGAATGAATGAATGAATGAATGAATGAATGAATGAATGGATCAATGGATCAATATGCTAAACATATGTTACAAAGGATCATCTACATTGCTGTCGATACATATGAAAGTAGAAACTCATAGTTAGTTTTATGCTATAATTCCACAAATGGTGGTAATGGGAGAACCAGGCTGACTTCTAGAAAACACTTCCAACTTTACACTGATTTAGTCTTGTCTCCCCATGTAATCCAGACTCGGGTGAGAGGGTTACCTGAGGTTTCCTTTCATGCTTTGAGATCAGAGATGAGAGGCTTTAGTGGTCACATAGTGGGACTATCAACAGACTCATTCTCTGAGAGTGAGATGGCCGTACTTAAATTTGATAAAGAAAAAAATAAATATAGCAAATGCACTTAGATTTCTATATAATGCTTCACAGTGCTTTTACAGCCCTCTCTAGGCGGTTTACACAATCAGCATATTTCTCCCAACAATCTGGGTCCTCGTTTTACCAATCTTGGAAGGATGGAAAGTTCAATAAACCTTGAGCTGGTTAGAATTGAACTCCTGGAGTGAGAGGTGAGTTAGCCCTGCAGTACTGCATTCTAACCACTGCGTCATTACAGCTCATAAATATAAATACTATATTTTCAATATAAACATAGTATATCTTGCAACTTGCACTTTTACTCTTATGGAGAATTAAATGAGAACAAAACTGGGTATATTTTCCTGGTTTTATACACACTGTGGCACACTTTGAGTTGTACCCAGATACAAACCGAAATCCAATGCAACTAACATGGCATATGGTTTCTATAATGTTGCTGAGCCACTGTTGGGAAGGGGGCTGTCATATAACCCTAGCTCAAGGGTTGGCAACCTTAAACACTCAAAGAGTGTGGACCCGTTTCCCACAGAAAAGAAAACACCGGGAGCCACAAAACCTGGGTGGGTGTGACCAACTCGATGTCACTCACTTCCACCAATCACATGACTCCCCCTAGCCACGCCCACCCAGCTGGTCATTAGGGCAGAGAACCAGTTGTTAAAAAACACCGGGAACCACAAAACCCTTTTGACATCTCTCTGCCTCCCTCCCTCTATCTCTGGTTCATATCAAGAACAATTTAGAAATTGACTCTTGCGTTTTCTGAACCAAGCTTTTAGCCTTCCACTTCACAGAGAAAGAGACGGCTATGAAATATCAGCCAAAACGAAAACAATTACTTCTTGAATCTGCTCGTTCCAATTTTTTCTCCATCCCTTTCCTGACCATGTTTTATTTGTTGGGAAGAAAATATTTAAGCAGCACTCATTTTCCCTGGGCCAACTCCTCTCCTGGTTTATTCCACTCAGTACACCATAACCAGCCTTCTCAACCTCACCCACACTGAAGTGTGAACATTGAGAAAGAAACAGATAGGGAGACAAATGGGGGGGGGGAAACAACCAAATCAGGGCAGGGGGTCTAATGTCACATGTCTAATGTTGCAGGAACTAGGCATAGATGGTCTAGTGAAGAGAAGGACCAGGGGAGACATGATAGCAGTGTTCAAATTTTTGAAGGGCTGCCACAGAGAGGAGGGGGTGTGTCAAGCTATTTACCAAAGCACCTGAAGGCCAGACAAGGAATAATGGATGGAAACTGATCACCAAGGAGAGATTCAACCTAGAAATAAGGATAAACTTTCTGACAGTGAGAACAATCAACCAATGGAACAGAAGTTTCCTTCGGAAGTTGTGGGAGCTTCATCACTGAAGGCTTTCAAGGAGAGACTGGACTGACATTTGTCATAAATGGTGTAGGGTCTCCTGCTTGAGCGAGGGGTTGGACTAGATGACCTATAAGGTCTCTTCCAACTCTGTTAATCTGTTAATCCCATATTCTCCTTTGGAGCCAGTGCCTGATGTCAAAAGATGACATCTACAGAATCCCATTCCATCACAACAGAAGTGGGATGCAGATCCAAATGTTGCCCTCTGATTGTTTTAGGAGAGGATGTATGTTGGTTAAAAGCACGTATCCCATTCTGCCTTTTTTGTCAGATAAATAAAGGAGCTTGCAATTGGGCACTGTTGAAGACCAGCACACGTCTCGTAGTGTTGTTTCTGTTAACCAAGGTCTTTCGAGTTACTTTCTGATCTGTGAATGCTAACAAGAAAATCCAGTTTCACAAATGTGTAGTTAGTTAATTGTCTGCAGGTTCAACACTGGATTACAAGGTTTAGCCTTTTCTTTTAGTTATCTCAAAGAAAGTCCTGGCCCTTGTTTGCAGCATCAAGGCAACTTCTGCAAACCATCTGCTCTGAATTTTCAAATGCTTTGTTTTCATTCATTGCATCCATTTTTACCACTTATTTTATAGCTAAAGATGATTTTATATTATTCAGTTAACATGATACTTAGCAAGCAAGTAATTCAGTTAACATGATACTTATATGTACAGGAGGGAAATAAAACTCTTGTTTTTAGGCTAACCTTTAAGTCTTCTGGAAAACAGTGTAATTGTTTTAGGAAAAACTGTAAAACAAGTTTTAGTCATAAAAATACTGCTTTCCATTTCCATTCTTTCCATCAACCACATTTTAGTTGCTGAAAAGCAGAGTAGAGGTAGTCCTCATTTACCGACTGCAATAGGGACCAGTAACTATATTGCTAAGTGGTATAGTTGTTAAGCACAACAGTGTGTGATTATCTCAGCTAACAATGTCAGTTTTGGTTCCAATTGTGAAGTAAATCACCTGCAGTGTTATGTGTGATGCCTCGTGACCATGATTTGGTCTTGCTGGCTTCCCCAGTGACTTTGCTTATCAGAAGCCAGCTGTGAAGACAACAATGTGAATGTGGATGCTGGGACTGCTTTAAGTGTGCCCCAGTTACCAAGCATCATAATTGCAATCACATGACCTGAACAGTTTGTCAAAAGTCAGAGAGTGTATGTGAGAGTGCAGTGCAGGTCATAGGAGAGAGAGATCAGGGAAGATGCAGCATGCAGCGTAGGTTGGGGAGGTTGTGATGTGGATTGTGGAGATTACACAGGGGTCCATGAGTGGCCAGTGCAGTGCAAGCACAGAAGGACTGTAGTGGGGTATATGAGAGGAAGAGACTACCCTGAGCAACTTGTGATCTTCTCTGCTGGCTTCCCCACTGACATTTTCCTGCAAGCAACTCACAACCAAAGTCAATGGGGAAGACAGCAGGAAGTCGGAAATCATCTGCTGCTCCCCCTGCTTTGGTGCCCATCCTGTTGATCTGTTTAGGTAAGGAAATATCTCTGAAATGATTATCCAATTAAAACGATGATCCAATGGATCATATTGTCCAGTGTATCTACCAAGATGACTTCCTTTCTTTGCTAATTCAGCCTCATTCTGTAGAAGAATGAAACGGAATTATGGGAGAATCAGAACATACAAAAACAGTCTTTCTCCATCCACCACATCATTTTAACAGGAAAAACTGGGATGATTGTCTGTTTTGTACAGGGTTAGATTTCTTCATAGAGAATCAGAGCTTTGCAACTACTAATCGTGATACCTATGGATTATCTCCAGATTAAAGATGGAATATCTCTCAGGACCAGTATATGATAGCACAAGTAGAAAGCCAGTGTTGCACTATATCTTGCTTGCAGATCTCCCAAAGACATTTGGATGGCCACTGTGGAACAGAATGTTGGACCGAATTGCCTTTGATCTAATCCAACAACTGATATGTTCTTATGATTCAAAACAGTTTTTGTATCCATTTCCTGATGGAAACCACAGGCACTCCCCGAGCCCCCATATTTGGAAGAATTTGCTAACTTTTTGGAACCATCGCATATGGAATATGTCATGTGTAATTTTTAACTGGATCGTGTGGAATAAATCAATCCAAAAAAACTCAGAGTTGGACCAGTTTCTACATTTTTCTATTGAAGATACAAGACTTCCAAAACAGAGACGTTTTGAAGGGTGGATTTAGTTTGCTTGGAATAATAGCCTTAATAATGAATCAGACTGTAGATCCCTGTAATGCTTGAATCTAAACGTTGCACTGAAAAGAAAGTATTAGTTCCAGAGTTTACTTAAAGAGAAAAGATTTCCTGCAGAAAATTTAATAATTCCAATTTAACACCCAGTTGTACTTTCTTATTACAAATTTAGAATTATCACTTTAAATGCTTACCAAACATTTACAAAAAATAAGTTAAGTTTAAGTAAGTTTGTTACTTTCCAAAATGGAACTGATTAGCCTTTTAAAGAAAACAAGTCCATTCATTATAATCCTGCTGAATTGTTTTTCTTGACGGGAAGGTTACACACCAGGAGGTGAAGCAGAGATGAGCATCTTAACACAATCTTTCCAGGGTCATTCTCATGGCTACTGTTTTGTAAAAAGTGACTATTGACAAGAAAACCCTTCCCACCTGTGAAGATTTTTCATGAGAATCTAGAACCTGAGAAATCAGGATTTTAGAATCTCGCGGAGACTTTCTACATGGATGTGTAAAGGAAGTCTATTGCATCTATAATCATCACCATCTCATAATATTGTTCAATCATTGATTGGTTGAGAATATTCCATCCAATTGTGTGTCATCCTGTTAATTAATCTTATCTTAGTGATCTCATAGATATCTACCATTCACTTACAAAACAGATTCTGTGTGGCTGTATTCCTTTATAATTGCACAAGATTGAATGAAATTATATGCTCATTTTTTTAGTATAACACCTTTATCTAAGATTGCACAGACCCTTAGGCTTCTTCTTATATATGTGTATGCAAAACATTCTTATGGTCTGTATGAATCTGGCATATGTCCTCTTAAATTTAGCTGTTGTGTCAACTCTACACTGTGCCTTAAATTTGACTCCTGAAGTTTTATCACCTTCACTCACAATCCAATAAAGCCTCTAGAGTAGTGGCAATTGAGGCAAATGTTTGAATTAATTAGAGTAAGTTTTTGAATGTTGAAAAACAAAAGGGTATTTAGAGATATGGATGAGTGGATATTATTTTGCCTTTGTTTTGCTTGGTTTTCACTGAAATCTGGAGCAAAAACAAATCTACTCTCCAAGAGTAAGTAGTGTATATTCACATGTAACATTCACACTGTGAATGTTGCTCCCAATTGCTCCACACATTTGCTCCAAATTACTTTTGCGAAGGTATTGCCCAGGGATTAAATCTCAGCACATATGACAGTAGCACTTAGATTTATCCAATAGCACTTAGATTTATATACCTCTTTACAGTGCTTTACAGCCCTCTCTAAGCAGTTTACAGAGTCATCATATTGCCCCCAACAATCTGGGACCTCATTTTACTGACCTTAGAAGGATGGAAGGCTGAGTCAACCTTGAGCTGTTCAGGAACAAACTCTGGGCTGTGGGCAGAGTTATTTTGCAATAGTGCAGGGATGTCAAACTCAAGGCCCAGGAGCCAGATCCGGCCCACAGGGTGCTTAGATATGGCCACAGGGCCACCCTGAAAACAGCAAAGGACCAGCCTGCAGTGCCTCTGCCAGCCAAAACAGAGCTCAGGAGGGTTGCATGCGACCCTCTGAGGCCCCATTTCCGGCCGCGATGGCCTCCTGCAGCCCTTTGCCAGCTGCAGGAGGCCATCGTGGCCAGAAATGGAGCCCAGGGGGAAAACATGCAGCCCACTCAGGGTCCATTTTTGCTGGCAGAGGGATGCAGGTGTCCATCATGGCTGAAAACAGAGATTGGGAGCCCGTTTTCACTGGGTGAGCGCTCAGGCCACCACAGGTGCCCCCATCATGAGTGATGTCAAGCTGGCCATGTCCCCCCAGGACCCTGAGGTCAAACACAACCCCTCAATGAAATCGAGTTTGACACCTCTGCAATTGTGCATTCTAACCACGACTCTGTTTAAATGATTACACCACTGTGCTGACCAAAACACCGTACCATGGCAGTAATAAATGTTCAAATATGGTCCTTTTCTTTCTCTTGGCTTCCAAAATAATGGAGCGCATTCTTGTTGATTGCTTGGCAGGATTTGTGATCTGAAGGACTGTGATCCCCTCCTGATGTTTCATCTGTGACTCAAATAGGTGTGTTTGTATTCCTGTGTTGATGCAGTCTGAGGCCAGCAAAGCTAACTCAACTGACACGGTGTATTTATTATTGCGGAGAATTCCTTGACAGACGATTGTAGATCAGGAAGGTGTCCTGTTTCATGGCTCCTGAGTGGGCTAGATTTATATTATTAACTCTGGCAGGAAAATGACAGACACTATGCATGTTTGCCCTGGTTTCTAACATGAAAACTTAGGTAACCAAGACTCCAACATGCTCAACACAATTATTCATTTTAAAAATGACACACAAAATAATAAAAACAAAGACAAAAATGCCATTTTCCAACCTCTTACAACATCCTTGCGTTATTTCCATGCATTCTGTCACTCCCGGTGATTTAAAAAAAAATCATTTTTAAAAAGGTTGGCTTTGAAACTCAAAGAAGTTGCCTGCTTTTTGTTGGAGGCAGCAGACCAAACCAGGCACCCAGTAGATGCATCAAATGCCACTTATGTCATGACATCATCATACCAATGATGTAATTTACATTATTTGGGCAATGATGTCATGACATTTAGGATGTCCCTTGTTCTTCTGCTCTCCTTGCAGATGCCCATACAAATCAATAGGTGGTGCCAGTGGCTAGGAACATGAAGATCGTAATCACTTAAAATAGGAGAAAAAAAGAACATTTCTGGTGAAGTGTTACAGACTATGCATCTGGAGGAATTTTGTGGAAGTATTCCTATTGTCAGAAAGATATCTTTGAAATGAAATTTGCGATTCCCTGAGCAGCAAGGCACCAAGCTGGAAAGTAGGAGATCATGAGTTAAAAAACTGACTTAGTACTGAAAGGGGACTGGGTGACTTTAAGCCAGTCACTCTCTCTTAGCCCAATGCCCTTACAGGGTTGTTGTGATGGGGAAAATAAGAGAAAACGTGTTGGATATGTTCACCACCTTGGATTGTTTGTAAAAATAATAAAGGCGGGTTACACATAAACAAACAAATCATATTATTTAATTATCTATCTATCTCAATTTCAGTACCGCAACATGCAACATGTTTTTACAAAACTGTCATAAATTACAATCACATGACCATCTAGCCCACTTACATAACTATGGGACACCATGGGCTCCTGTGATGATGACCATGAGATGAAAAAGATTATCTACAATCCTAGGAGACCTCCAACGTCCAACTATGTTATTCTACGTCTACATCTGCCCTTCCAACTCTGTTATTCTCTCATTGAGGTTTTGAATGGAAAAGGAATACCGTGAATGATAAAGAACATGAATTAATAGATGAAAGAAATGGATGAAAGAAAAATAGGTATGTGGTGTGTTTAAAACTAAAGAGGAAGTTAAACATTATTTTGGGAGTAAGTGAACAGGATTATAAACAAGGGGCTTCTAGCAAAGTACATATAATTCAAAAGAAAAGCGTATGGCATACAATGTCAGAAAAATCTACAACTGCTAGATACAATGGAGTCCCGACAGCTGAAATTGCTAGTTCATTGTGTTTGGGGCTTGCGTGCCTATCCTTGGTGCACTGCAGAGGGAGAATTAGTTTATACCAGGGGCGAAATGCTACCGGTTTGGGCCGGTTCACCCGAACTGGTAGTAAAAAATGCTACCGGTTCCACGAACTGGTAGTAAAAAAAATGCTTTAAAAAAAGTAAAAAAAAGGTTCCGAGAATCAGCTGTGACAATCAGCTGTGCTGCGTGATTGTTAGAACCTTTTTTTACTTTTTTAAAGCATTTTTTTACTACCTATTCCCTTGAACCGGTAGTAAAAAAATGCTAAAAAAGTAAAAAAAAGTTGGCCATGCCCACCCAGTCACATGATGCCCACCAAGCCACACCCACCAAGCTACACCCACTAAGCCACACCCACAGAACCGGTAGGGAAAATTTTTGAATTTCACCACTGGTTTATACCATTTGACTAGTAACACTCAGGTTTCTATCTGTTCTGGACTTCTCCGCTGGTCTCATCTTGCCTTGCATCGTGTTGCGTTGCCTCGTGTGTGCAAAGAGGGGAAGCCCAGATCCAATATCGGCATCCACTCTTCTCACACATGAACACAGCTAGATTTCCCCCAGAAAAATGGTACCCATGTATCTACTTGCAGTATTGCCTGCTTTTGAACTGCTGGATGGGCACGAGCCAGAGAGCAAGCGACAGGAGCTCACCCCATCTCATGAAGTCAGGCTCGAACCGCTGGAGTGCAGACCATTTCTGGCTGGCAGTTCCAACACCATTAAGCTGTTGCACCACCATAAAAGTGGGGAAATGATTTGTAAAGAAACTGAAGTAAGGACAAGGTTATTTTGGAGATTTGTATTCAGCATGATAGTGATATAAAACTGGAATTGAAACCAGAGCTATAAGTCAAAAATAAGTTGTTGAAAAGTAAGTCATAAATGCTATGAGAACATTGAAAAATGGTAAGGATGCAGATGTAGAAATAGTAATTGGAGAAATGTTCAAATATTGATGTTGTTTCCTTATGGACCAGCCATACGACTTGTTAAATGAGTCCATGAAGACGGCACCTGCACCTGATTATGAGAAGAATGCTATGATTGTCCCCCTATAAAAGGTTAAGTAGAAGAGGGAATGCAACCACAAAATAGAGGGAACATTAATTGGGTGGCTGGGAAGGGATATCGTGGAATGATACAAGAGTACAAGAAGTTACAAGAAGTAAATTTTGTGAAATCTGGTGAGGTTTTATGCTAAATAGAGGGTCGTACAGCTGATTTTTTTTTCTTTTAAGGAAGACATCAAAAAGTATGACGATGGGAAAGCATATAGTACATTTTAAAATTGTACTATTTGGCTTACTATTTCATATTCCTTTTTTTTCCTTTCTGCATAATATTGCAAAAATAGAGAGAGATGTCTGTCTGTCATGTATATGCATACCCAAGTATGTATATTAGTTCAAACATTCAATTCCCCATTACTGTTGTTCTAAGTATATTTCAATTACATCATCCATTCCTACTGTTGGACAAGGAGATTTCAAACCAAAATTCTCCGACTGAAGAAATAACCTAGACAGTCAGTTTGCTAAATTCGCTTCAGAATACAGATCCTTTTCCAGAGATACTGTGGCTCAGATGGTAAACTATTTTCATGAAGTATGATGTTCTTAGTACGTCACACAGATATTGACCTTTGCTGCTTACATTCCTCAAATCGGTTTCTCTGTCTTGATTCCTCTTAAGTGATTCCACTGGTGTCGATAAGCCATGATTGCACCTAAAGTTCTGAATGCAACTTTTTCAGACTAATTTAATATACAGTTGAAATACTAATTTTTGCTGCTGGCAAAAAAATCAGTTTGATGGAATGAACAAGGAACAGAAGCCTAGCTCCAGAGGACTTAATGGGACTCAGGGAGAGAACGTTAAAAATAAGAAAGATAATTGAGAATTCCTGCATCTCAGTTGGTGCTCTTGAAGGGGAATAATTGATTAACAAAGAAACAGTAGTGATCGTGTTTTCTGACATTGCTTCCTCAAGTCTAGGAACTTGATCTGACAGCATTTCCCATGACCTGAGACATGAACAAAGGTTATTATGATTGCCCTGGTCATAACCTCAGGACCACGTGGGTGGCATATTTCTACTCCCAATCTGTGTGAGGTCTTTGATAATTGCCTGACCTACAAAAGGCATAAATTTGCTAAGAGAAATAGTGCACTATAATTTTGACAAAGGAAATAAATATAAAATCTATGCCATATGCAGCTGTCTATGTTGATTTCAACATAGTTGAAATACCTCACTGTGCCACAGCTGGCATCAATTGTGAATGATGATTCAATGGAGAGGCAGCCACAAATTGGGAATGTAATGTACTGAGCACTTGTTTTATAAATGTTGAATCAAAACAAAGTGGCAGCAAATGGAACCTCTTGGTTTTGTTTTTTAAAGGTATCTAACATCCCCTGGAAAAGAAAAACTGAGAAACTGCAGAAGCCATTATTACATTTGTAAAACATTATTGATATCTAATGGGCTTTCTTTCTTTCTTTCTTTCTTTCTTTCTTTCTTTCTTTCTTTCTTTCTTTCTTTCTTCCTTTCTCTCTCTCTCTCTTAACTCCTACCCTCAAAACGACGCTATAGAGCACTGCAAAACAAGACAACTAGACACAAGAACTGTTTTTCCCCGAATGCCATCACTCTGCTAAACAAATAATTCCCTCACCACTGTCAAACTACTTGCTAAGACTGCATT
>JANHFT010008886.1:164168-175172 GCA_032467955.1 Pseudoxenodon macrops
CTGGCTCCGTGATGTCACCAGCGGCCTACTACCTACTCGGTAGAACCGGTCAGAACCGGTAGGAACCCACCTCTGCTGCTATCTTGTACATGTTTGACAAACTAATAAATAAATAAATAAACAAATTGTCCATTCAATACATCTTATTGTTGAATTAAATGAATAGAGCCTTTCTAAAAAGTACAATTCATTAAAGGATGTATAAAACGCTGCACGTGATTGCTTAGATCTCTGGAAATCATTCTCTCTATGTTTTGTCCCACTGTTCTGGCTGCTTTAAATTAAAGTCTGCACTAGGATACATTTCATGAGATTAAAAGTACTCAGAAGATACATTTTCCTATGAACAAAAGCAGAAAGCAAGCAGAGACATAGAAGCTTGCTGGAAAAAAAATTGCATTGATTTACAAGTTGTTTTAAATTTCAGTTGAGATGCCTTTTAGTTCTGAAACTTTTGTTAAGTGCTTAGATCTGTAAACTACAATGGAAGTGATATTTCTCCACAACAAAGAAACTTCTGATACCATCTTTCCTGCATCCCAATCTGGTTTTTAATTTCAAGTGTTAAGAGCATTTTTATGTGTTTCAGATCTGTAAAGTATGTTTACTTGAAATACTTCTATGGAGTTCTTCCTTTATAAAACATGACCAGGGCAGTTTAAACAATTATCTGAGCTTTCTCATCAAAATACAAAGTTTAAAAGCGGGAGAAAGATGTAAAACTTTCATGCATACGCAACCTATAATATAAATAAAAGTGGTCTAGGAAGCTAAAAAAACAGTATTCTTCAAGTAAACAGGAAGTTCTACCAAAACACAGCTTGCGATATGCTTTAAAGATCTTTTCAACTAATAATGCAATAATTAGGGTGTGATAATATAATTTTAGCCAAAAAATAGTAAGAATTCCACTGACTGCAATCTGTGTGTACAGCTGTCTTCTTCCCACTGGGATGATAAGGTTTTGCTGCTAAAGCCATAACCACTCAAGCATGGTCAAAACTGGATTGAGTCTACGGTAGACTTGTGACAATATCTTTCTGTCTCTTATATTCCTAATTTCATTGTCATGGAGGACAAGTCATTTGTATTGCAGCTGAAATTACAGGTCCCCAATGCCATTCAAATTCATAAAGTGAGCTTAGTGACCAAAAGTGTGATTAATTTAGCTTTTTTGTGGACCATACGCATCGTATCGTACTAGTTTGCGTTTTCTTCATTATATGAAGCAACAATCTCTTCACACACACACTGGCCCTCGTTGCTAGGACAACTCTCTCTGAACTGGAAATCCAGATACTGATGATGACAGAAATGTATATGCTGCCTGACTCCTAATAACTTTAAACAGGATCAAAGAGACTCTCTTTCTCTCTCTGTCACACATACACACACACAGTCTCTCTCTCACCCTCTCCAATGTTGTTCACTTGAAAACCTATTTTTGTATTGCTGAACTTTGAAAATTATCCAGTGCTAGATGGATGAACAGATATCCAGAGGTTAGACAGATACATCTTGTGGAATAAATGGAATATCTTGTATGCATTTAGAGAGGTATTACAAACTACCTTCTAGGGAGGTAGCTTGTAATAAAAAAAAATATCAACAAAGAAATTTGGAGCCTATTAACAACGAAATCATTGCACACTATTTTGTACTGCATTGTGGGTTGTATAGTTCTAAAATAATTTTATCTACATTAAATTAGTGGTTGGGGAAGATGGAAAGGAGGACAATCAAAAGGGAGTGAACCAAATTGAGGATAAAATTTAAGTAAGAAATAATGGGAATTTTCATAGAGAACAATGGTTGGAGAGAAGTATGTGTCTGCAAGAGAGAAATAATACTGTGATAGTATTAGCTGAACTGTTGTTGTTGTTAGTTGCAAAGTTGTGTCCGACCCATCGTGACCCCATGGACAATGTTCCTCCAGGCCTTCCTGGACTGAATTGAATTGAACTGTAGGTGATAACAAATATTTTTCATTTATTATTCATAATAATCTGCCTGTCTGTTACTATTGACCTGGGTTGTTTTACTTCATTGGTGGCCATTGTGGTTTCAGAAATATCCAATTTCTAAACATTTTTTTTAGCTGTGCAACTGATGAGACTGAACAGTTGGATAGTAGAACTGGCAGCAAACACTGGATTTATGCTAAACCTATAATTATATGTTCTGATAGAAAGTAGATGTTTATATGTCTCTTTTATGTAGTAACCCCAAAATGAATGAACTTCATGGAACTATCCTCTTGGCTCTTGGATAGCAGAAAACAAGTGAAGAATTTTGTGAACATCATGAAATCATATCACATAGTTGAATGTATAATTTCTCTTTTTAATTGAAGCCTTTTTAGTTATGTGAGAATATGACCATCTGACCTACCTAAAATGTTTACAAGAAAACAAACACATTTATTTGTCAATGGACATCAATACAAATTTAAATGAGCAACTTGTAAAACAAACGAAAAACGTAACAATGAGGTTATATCCACAGTTGTAAATTCCGTTTCTACAGAAATGCAATAAATAAAAATCACATCATATGCACATAATTCTACTTACATCAGTACAATATACTATGCAGCTCTCCTTTTGTTTTTCCATCTTTTTTTTAAGCACCCCAATATTACAATTCTAGATTATACTGCATATATATTTTTACAATCACAATATGGGCAAAGTGACATCTCCACAGTCTTGAATTCCGATTTCCTCAGGTTTTGTGATTAAATTGCATAATCTGCATCATGGATATAATCAGAACCACTTCATGATTCAAATCCAGCAGTTTTCTAATCTAACGAACAAGAAAAGCTCTTCGTAGTTCATATTCCCTTTAGGAAAACATTTAGTAAGACCCAAGCAGAACCTTCTGCGCATGCACACGTGCTCCCGACACGAACGGAGATAAGTAGAACCCACTCCTGAACCCAAGAGAGGTTTGTTGTGAGGATAGATGTCACTAGGTTTGAAACTGGTCTTACTTGATGTATAGTGTGATTGTAAGACTGGCTTTGTATTTTTCATTATCTTCCTATGTCATAACTGACAGGATAACCAGAAGTTTATGTAGTGTGTGGATTGCATTTTGAGGGTTACTTCTAGTCTACCATTTCTCTTGCTCTGACCAATCTTTCTCAAGGTATAACAAAAACTTAACAGATTTTGCACTTGTCCACTTATGATTAAGCCACTGTGAGAAGCTGCACTTAAATACACAGAATGAGGCTTTCTAGTTTGACTCAGAATGTACAGAAGTTTTCTAGAAAAATAACTTATTTTTAACTGTTTGAGAAGGATTCCTCCTCACTTCAGATGTATGTTTTCTCTCTCTCTGCTTTGTCTCTTCGTTGCCATTGAAGGAGAGGTAAAAATGTAGTGCTTTCCTCTAACAGCCTAAGACAGTGGTTCTCAACCTTTTCTTGACCACAGATCTCCTTTAAATACCTTTGTGGCCATGGACCATGGTCATGGATCCCCAAGACTTAACTCAAGATTTAAATCATTTTTCAAGCCTTTTCGGACCTCCTGTGATGACAGTGGGGCTTCTCAGGAGTCCACAGACCACCAGTTAATAACCACTGGCCTAAGATATGCCGGACCACAGAAGCTCCCAATTGCTTCTTTTTTTGGATGAATTTTTGAGTTTGCTGACATATTGTACAATCCTTAAGAGTTTATTCTGAAATAACTTTCACTAGCTATTCAAATTGTTCCGGAATAAATATTATTTGAGGACTCTGTAATTTGTTAAAACAACACTTCAGATGATGTTATTATTTAGTCTTCCCAGAACAGTTTTCCTCCAGAGGTATATGAAAATAAATGCCCGTTTTAATCCAACTTTAATGTCTCTGGAGGTAACAGTTTGGGGAAAGCAGTTCTAAACATTTAATACTGCACTTAGATTCCATGTCATAGGTATCATTACAGGATGTAGTAAGAACTTTTAGTTAAAAATATGTGTATTGTATGTTGTGTATTGTATATGTGACAATTGTGTATGTCTTAATAGAATTCTGTTTGTCAGTTTATTTTTTTAAAAATGTAGAACGTTTTTTTCTAAAAAAGAACATTCCATTCATTTTTTAAAACAGCCTTAAGTGCATTTTTAGAAAAACAACATAGTAAATACACCAAGAAAGCATTTTATTCACGTAACACATTCCGCCATTTTGAATTCCCCTAGTACACGTACTGTGGATTAATATGTGACTCTGAGCAATATCAAAATTATGAGGATATTTTGTGTAATCGTGTCTGTATTTGTTTAGTAAACCTACAATATAACCTAGTATCATTTTTCTTGCTGGTCTAGAAATTTTATCTTTGGTGAACAGCATTAACAATAGTGGTTAATGTAAAATGTGCAAGGAACAGATTTAAACATTGTTCATAAGTGTTCTAAAATGCATGCATCAATTAAATAGTATTAATTGAATGTTGTATTAGAAAACCAAGTTACTGGTTTTAGAAAGCCACATGTCAACTATTTACTAAAGCAGCTGCAGTGAATCCTTAACAGAAAACTTACGTTTACTATTTTTGTTCTTCAGAGCTAAATCTACAGTCTTCTCCTTATGACATCCACATTCCAGGATCAACTTTGTAAAGGTTAATATTTATATACAATTGTTGTAGAGTAATTGTGAAATATTATTAATTTTTTTCCAACTGTCCTTCTCCCATAGCCTTTCATTCAGTCTTACTTTCTTGTTAGTGTTTATTGAAGTCTGGATCTCAAGACTAGGTTAAGCCAGATTTAAAACAGACTCATGAAATCAGAGGAATGTCAGTTAGATTTGTCTAAAGCCCCATTGAGTATACTGGGATCCAAGTCAACAAATAGGAATAAATATCTGAATTTTATTATTATTAAATGCATTTTTCCCTAAAGCAGAATTGTATTTTTATATTTACCACAGTTACTTTGGGCATACCTCAAAAACTACACAGGTAAAAAAGTCTTTTTGCATGCCATGATATAATTAAATCACTTTAAAACTTAGTGTTGGCTTGAACATTTTTGGCAAAGTATAGGTACCGATTTGAAATGGAAACACTCCAATTCACTATTTTGGGGAGGATTCCCTCGAATTTCATGTCTCAGAGCTGATTCTAAGGAATACCAAAGGGGAAAACAGTATATACAGTATTTAATAGTGCAATTCAATGCATGTTTCCTCAGAAATGGATTTTCCTCAGAAATGGATTTTCTTAAGTTTGGTAAGAGTTCTGCATGGATTAATCCAATGTCTACTAATAAAAATGACCTTTCAGAAAAGTCAATTCTGGAAATTCGTATGAAATTGGGAACACTTGACAATTTTCACCAAAAGCTACTGGTTCAGTGACACGCATACCAAAAATGATTTGCCGTCTTGTTTTTCCCTTGAATTGGACAACTATTAATTATTTCATTCTTAAATAAATTTTCAGTTTACTTGTCTGAGCACTGTATGTATTATTTGGACTACAATGTAATCCATATTAAGGATTACTTTCATTTCAACTGGATAAAAGGATTTCCTCAATGTTCAATTGAACTAAAGCACAAAGATTGAAATTTTAGAGCAGTAGACCAAAAACCTAATCCAAAGGTTTAAAAAAAACACCAAACCACAGAATTTATTGTTTCTCTGTGTATGTTTTTGTAAATAAAGACTCCTATGTAAGCCTGATCTTTTTTTCTACTCAAGATATAAGAATTTCAATTCTTATGCGTTGCCACTGTGGACAGAAAGAAGGAAAAGGGCGGAGGATCAGTCTACAACCATGCTGATATAAAATATTCGGCTTTTATTGAATCTAAGTTCTCTGCTCATGAATATTCAGACTTAAAAAGGAAAAAGAAATAGCTTTTCAAACATGCTCTTCATTTGAGTTTCCTTAATAGCAGAGATCCCAAACAGATATCTTTTCCAAAGTGGAACAGATATCCCAAATAGATAACCATTTTTCTAATAGAAAAATATAGGAATACCTAAAAATAAAATGTTAATGTCATTTTTATACAACCAAGTACTTGTGACTTCCATTGCTGTACAAAACTATTCTGCCACGTGATATTTACAAAGTTTGGGCTGTGCCCAAGGCTCCAAGCTGGCAGTTGGGTATTTGCATCCTACGAAAAACTGTAAAGGGTAGATGTTGTATTGCAACCTGATTCTACACTTTTTTCCTCATAAGTAACTACCACAGATTTCAATGGAACATTTGAGTAACAGCCTGGTTTTGAAAACCAGTTGCTTTGGGAGAGGGGGAGACATCAGGATTCTCACAGCTGCACAGCGTCAACCAAGCCATTTTGGCGCTTCAGTGTTGCCACTGAATAGGAAGGTGGGGATTAGAGATAGCTGGCGTTTTGTAGCCAAAACAAAATACTTTCTCTTGGGAACCAAGGACATTCTCACACCTGGCCAGAGGACGGAGGAGTGATGTCACTAGGCAACCAGACAGCGCCTTGATTGGATCATGTGACTAATTAGGTGAAAACCACGGGAACCTTCAGAATCAGTTTTCACCAGCCTGTGCCAATATGACATATCAAATAAATTTATTCTTTGAGGAATTTACCTGCCTCGGAGTTTTGTTTGCTGTGGAACCCTGACACACAGTACCCAACTGTGGGGGCCAAGCATCTCATTAGTTGCACTAGGGAAAAATATTTGTAGCTCAGGGTTGAAATGAGGTGTTGCTGGTGCTCTCTGAGCTTGGTTTTTTTCTTGCAGACGTTTCATTCACCACACAAGGAAACATCATCAGTGCTGGTAAGGAGTGGGGTTTGCTATCATTTTACATTCACTTCTCATTAGTTTAAATTTCAGTAGTGGCAGTTACAGATGTAAGGACCAACACCATTCAGAGAAGAATTTCACCTGAATTTCCAATGGTGTGTGCATATGTGTGTCCATTGATATCAAGCATACCCAGTAGTGGGATTCAGTCAATTTGCACCCATTTGGGAGAACCAGTTGTTAACTTTCTAAGCAGTTCGGAGAACTGGTGAGTGAAGAAATCTCATTTTGTTTTTTCCCACTTTACAGGGCTCATCCTGTAAGGAAGGCAGGAAGGAAACATTCTGGTGGTGTTTCTAGCCTAATCTTTATTGTCCTGCTTACAGAAACTGCCTTTCTGGTTAACCCTTATTACATTGTAACAGCTAAGGCAAAGCGCCCATCGATGTGAATGACGTTGAATTGGCCACGCCCACAGTCACATGACCACCGAGTCACGCCTACCCAGCTGGTCATTATGGCAGAGAACCAGATGTTAAATTATTTGAATCCCACCACTGATCATGCCCATACAGGTAATCCTCAATTTACGACTACAACTGAGGCCAAAATTTCCATTGCCAAGCAAGACAACTGTTAAGTGACTTTTGCCCCATTTACAATCTTTCTTGCCACAGTTTTAAGTGAATCATTGACGTTAGGTTAGTAACATGGTTAGTAAGTGACTCTGACTTCTCCACCGACTTTGCATGTGGGAAGGTTGCAAAAGGTGATTTGGAACCATCACCAATCCTTGCCGGTAGCCAAGCACCTGAATCTTGATCAGGTGACCCTGGGGTTGCTGCAACAACCATCAGAAAAATGGTGATAAGTCAGTGTTTTCAGTGCCGTTGTAACTTCCAATGGTCACTAAACGAATGGTCGTAAGTCGAGAACTACTTGTGTAGAGAGCAGCATGCGCTTTAATGAGAGGCAGACATTTTGATTTGAGTCAACGGCAGCTGTAAAATCTGATTTACATATCAAGTATATGAGATAGGCATCCAGATGGTAGAACCTGCTGGACTCTTTCAATCTTTAAATGCTTTATAGAAATCCAGTTTATTACACCTGCTAATCCACCACTGAGAGGATTAGCTAGAAAAGGGGTGTCATTGCAGGCCGCATCAGGGTTGTATTTGACCTCAGGGGGCCAGGGTGGTGTGGCCAGCTTGACTTCACTCGTCAGGGGGGATGCCTGTGGTGGCCTGAGCATTCTGCCAGCAAAAACGGGATCCTGAGCTCCATTTTCACCCACGACGGCCTCCTTCAGGCCTCTGACAGTGAAAACGGAGCTTGTGGGGGGCACTCCCGCGAGCTCCGTTTTCACTGGCAGAGGGCTGCAGAAGGCTGTCACGGCTGAAAACAAAGCTGGGAGAGCCACGCATGGCCCTCCTGAGCTCCGTTTTCACTGGCAGAGGGCTGCAGAAGGCCGTCACGGCTGAAAACAAAGCTGGGAGAGCCACGCATGGCCCTCCTGAGCTCCGTTTTCACTGGCAGAGGCACCACGGGCCGGTCCTTTGCTGTTTCCAGGGCGGCCCCGTGGGCCAGATCTAAGCACCCCGCGGGCCGAATCCAGTTCCCAGGCCTTGAGTTTGACACCCCTGAGCTAGAACAATCTTCTCTGAAATATTTCAAAATACCTTAACGTTTTTTCTTATCTAGGAAAACATTCGGGTCATTTGCATTCTGAAATAGAAAACCAGAACTTCAGGATTCCACTACTTTATGCTAACTTATATATACAGGTGGCCTAAAACTGCATCTCTTTCCACCAAAACCCTTTTGTGTGAACCTTATACCAAATTTCTAAAATAACCTACACTGTCTAGACAGATTATGAATTTATCATTTGTCAGATCTTGGTGATATTTAATATTGATTCCTCTAATTTTATTCATACAGCAAAATCTTTATGGGGCAAGTAGGACCGAGACAAAGTTATTGTGTAAAGTTATTGAAAGAAGTCCAGGGATGGACTTGAACTGGAGTCAGATCCTAGGCCATGTCTAAACCACTGTTCTATGCTGGCTCTCAACGTATAATTATAATTGGTCAGATTGCTAATAGCAATGCTGAAAATTTAGGGAGCTGCAACCTCAGACATGTGGAGAGCAAGTAGCTGGAGGCGATGGATTGAGGAAGCATTTCCCCCTGGATGTGAAAATAATGTGGGCTGGGAAACCTCCTCAAAATAAAAATTCAGGGTAAAGTGGAATTTATTTGAAAAAGGATTTTCCCTTCCCATGGATACAGCTCTCTTTCTTATGTTAATAATAGAGTAGCGAGAGAATATCGCTAGGAATCACTACAGAACAATTTCAAAACTAATGGGAGACATAAACTAGCGTTCAGTATTAAATCCTCGTTTTCTTCCACCATTGATGAGATGCATGATGGTTCATTTTCCAAAATTATATTGCACCGAACAAGCTACACAATCTTTTTCCCCCCCCATCCCATTCAGAACATATTTTGTTTCCTATGTGAAGCTGTTCCTTTGTCTACGAAAGCACTTAAGCATCTGGTGTGTGATGTCGTGAACATCCACAAGGCATCATGAAGGAATGTTTACATCATCAAGACCCCAAACCTGCCTTGAGATATCCACAAAGTATTAATAATGTCTTGTCATGAGAAAACGGGTATCTTTTCTTTTAATCATTCATCTTTCCATGAGATAAAAAAAGGCCATGTGGCATAATGTGGCTAGTAATTCATTCCTGAGTTTCTGAATTTTTTTTTTAAGACAAGCGACTCTACTTTTAAAAGGCGGAGTCCTTAACGCACTTCTTTTTTTTTCTTTCAGTGGCAGTCTTTGGTAGCGTCCATTTGTCTACAGAGATCCTCACAACAGCAATTCTTTTCTATTTTCATGCAGCAGAAAAGTGAGACCTGATGGAGTCTTCTCGTAATTGTCGGTGCTTGCCGATGTTGTACTCTTCCAGCTGATTTCTTCTTTCAATGGTTATTTTGTACTTTTTCCTGAGTTGGCAGAAAGTAAGAATGATTCCTTCAGCAATTTGAGATAAGAAAGAAAACTCCCACTACAAAAGAACATCTGGGTTTGGCATAATCAGTTACATGAATGAGAATCACTGCCAAAAGATTGTGCCTCGCACCATTTTTGTCTCACATACAAGTTAAGGCATGTTTAAAGATTTCAGATAAGCGGGTTTGCTTTATTTACAAATATGAAACAAAATGACCCTAAAAACAAGAGGATTTTTTAATATTATTAAAAAATATCCAGTGAGAATCTGCATCGCATCTGCATGAAAAGTCTATCTGCAAGCCAATTAAATTTAAATTGTTTGTCCATTCTGCTAATTAAATCAATATATTGTGCAACCCTGTTTCTTGTTGTTGGTATTATTATTACAGGAAGCTCAAATACTAAATGGTGAAAATGGAATCGCCGGAATGATCCTACTAAGAAAGAGGAGGGCCAGCAGCAGCGGTGGGTTGCGGCTTGTTCGGACCGCTTCACCTGAACTGGTAGCGGGAATTTGCTCCCGCTTGCATAACTGGAAGCAGCGGCCGGCTGCCCCTGCCCCTGAACTGGTCCTCCAGCTCAAAATCGGTGTTTCGGCCTCAAATTGGCCGAAAAACAACTCTCTGCACATGCACTTCACCTGGAAGTGATGTGGGTGTGCGCACAAGCGTAGCAAGCAAAATGCGCACTTCCAACATGAGGAACGGTAAGAGGAACCCACCCCTGGTCAGCAGCGTGCAGAAGCAGAAAAGTGCTTTATAGAAAAAGAAACCCTAACATGGCCAACCTCTCATGAAACAAGAAAAATGAAGACATTGTTTGCTAACTGGCTACAGAATGCTAATTATTTGCAGTGGAATGAAAAGCAGGGGAGTAGAGAAGCTAGAAAGAAAGAAGGAATGGCCAGGAGATATTCTAAACAAGAATACTGTAAGGTTTTGTTGTCAATCTCACTTGTTTTAAGACATGATTTAAATATTTTTCTGCGTGTGTGAGCTGCACGTTGACGGCAAATTTATTTCTGCTAAGAACTGTGTTGCTCTTCCACAGCATATGCCCCCCCCCCATATATAAAAGAAGTAGAATTACTAGATTTCCTGTGGATCACAGTTATGATCCTTGTGCTCAATCGTTCAATCCCTAGTCATCTCACAACAGGACTACTGTAATGTGCTTCCCCACTCCCCCCAACTGGAAGCTCCTCTCAAAATTGTGGTGCCGA
>JANHFT010008886.1:217072-231376 GCA_032467955.1 Pseudoxenodon macrops
GCTTATTATCCGGGGAGGTCTTATTTTCAGGGAAACAGGGTATTTATCTTCCAGCATTCTTTTGATGTCCTCAACATATTCCTTCTACCTGAACCAATTAATACAAAGCTGGGAGCAGTGAAGGTATGGTAGCATGAGTCAACTGTCTTGAATTCCCTTTCTAACCACAAATCAAATATAGATTAAATCTTAAATCAAGCCTATCCATTCTGAGACTTAATAATGCCATATAAAACAGGATTATGTGTAGCCCAGAAGACTTATAGTACACATCATGTTGCATTAACCTACGACATAATTATCAAACACAGCATGTGTATTTATTCCTGTTGACCCCAACCTTGAAAAATACGTTATATTAGTTGATTACATACAGTATTTAGTCTTTCAAATATATGTTTTCAGATATGAATTAACAAAATATTCACAAAGATGCTTTATGTTAAGATAGCCATATATTGTATGCTCTGTCATGAATATATGAGGACCATTTAATTCCTTTGAAATAAATTTTTAATTCCAAAAGAATATCAACAGATTCACCACTGCTCTTGCCCACTGAGATAATTTTTAACTTAATGCACATTGAAAAGCAACACATATGTTATTCTCCTGTTAATTAACACGATTGTATGTTAGTGAAAAGTTTTTAAATAAGCAGAACTTACCCTGTGAGAGATTTTTGACACATTTCCAGCTGCTCCAATAAATGAGGCAATAATTGTCCCATGGTTTCATCCCCAACACAGCACTGGACAACATTTGGTATTTCATGGGCTCGGGTCATTATCTTTACCCATGATTTGTCAATATTAGAGAAACGCTTGGCTTCCTATTTAAAGTACAGATAAGAATGGCACTTCAGTCCCTATACACATTTTGTTAATGTGAAGATTTAATAGGCTTCTTTCAGCAATCTTTCCTTTCTCGTGATCTTCTGGCTACCTTAAGCTAATTTTCAGAAACCAGTTCAGATGTCTGTTGTTATTAATCTAATTGCCTTATTATAAGATGGGACTCTCTGGCCTTCAAAACTAGCTGTCCCCAACCTTTCTGGCTCTGTGGATCAGCAGCAGCAGCGGAGAGGACAGGATGATTTCACATGTGCGCACATGCCAGCTTGCACAAATGGAGCAGCTTCCCACACTCACCCACTGCTTGTGCAGTCCAGTTGTCAATGGGCCATGGGCCAGTAGTGGTCTGCAGACCAGGATTGGGGATCCCTGCTTTAAACTATAACTTCCAACAGTGTCAGTATTGGTCATCCCAGTTTGGGATATTGAGAGATGTAGTTCAACAGCATCCAGATGTCACAGCTGCATAAGTTACCTTTAATACATCTGCAGATTCATCTGTAGAACAAAAGAAGGATTCTTACCTTAGGAAGCTGTTTGGCAATATCTCCACCAACAAACACAGCTTCTAAATATATCCATAAATTCTGTACCATCATCCAGTTCTCAATAATATCAGTTGTGTTAGAAAGATATTGCACCCATTTTTGTATCTGAGCCTTGAATGGTGAGTTATATCTGCAATAATTGCATATATTCAAAAATGAGCAAATGAATCTCTACATTTAAAAGAGAGAGAGAGAGAGATCTACATATTACATATTACCTATTGCTCATTAGGGAGCCCAGAATCATCAAGCTGTCCTCCATACTTGCAATAATTTCAGAAGTGCTGTCTCCCCTCAAGAGAAGTTCTCCACGGGTTTTAAAGTTAGCAAAAGTAAATGTTTTATTGTCCCATTCAGCAATCACTTGTTTCAGCTTCTGTTCAATATCCCTCTCTTTCATTGCACTGATGCAGATGTCCTACCAAAACCAATCAGGTTAGTATGAAAAACTAAATCCAGACTATTAGAATATCTTTCCAGTCTTCCTGGAAATTTCCAAGCCAAAGTTAAATGAATTGTTTAAATACATACTGTAGATATAAAAAAGTTTAATAAAATGTGAATGATATCCACTTGCTACAACCCAAAACAAAGTATTTTTATACTACCCATGTACATAATGCATAGCTTCCTAAGGATAGCCATCAGCCAATCAACTAACTTTTTCAGAAATAGTCAATTCACAATCTGAATTTAGGACAACTACACGCTGGTCCCAGAAAATAATCTAAGACTTCCTGATGATTTGCAATGCTGAAATTTATTTGGGTTGCAAGCTTGACCCAAATACCCATGCATTGCATGAAGATCCCATGTGTATTCCTAGAGCAAAAGCAGCACAAAGGCAGCAACTGCGAAATAATACTGTTAAGAGTTCTGCAAACATAAAATATATCAATGACCAATGAACTTGTTTTGCAGCTGAAGACCTGGGAAGTCCCTCTCAATTAAATGTACCAGTGAATACTGCAGCTGTCAGCCCCAAGTCCTCCACTGTGCCACAGCAGTAGGTTACTATGGAAAGATTAGATTCTTATCCTGAGACAACGCATTGGTTTTGATTTTTCAGACTTGTAGTGATCAAGATCGATTTGGCTATTTCTTAGAGCAGGAGGCAACATATGTGAAACCCGTTAAAACTTAAATAGGGCTGGGCTGGGTTAGTACAGTTAGTGTAGTGAACTTACAACCGTTCATTTAATCACCATTCAAAGTTACAGCACCACTGAAAAAGTGACTTATGACCATTTTTCACACTTACAACAGTTGCAGCATCCCCACGGTCACATGATCAAAATTCAAAAGCTTGACAACTGGTTCCTATTTATGACAGTTGCAGTGTCCTGGGGTCATCTGATCATCTTTTGCAACCTTCTGATCAGCAAAGTCAATGAGGAAGCCAGATTCACTTAACAACTGTGTTACTAAATTAACAGCTGCAGTGATTTGCTTAACAACTGTTGCAAAATAATCGTAAAATGGAGCAGAACTCACTTAATAAATTCCTCACTTAGCAACAGAAATTTTGGGCTCAATTGTGGTCATAAATTGAGGACTACCTGTACTAGAATGAAAGATTACTAGTGCTATAGGAAAGAGATGGCAAACAACATCCATACTGCTGGCACCAGAATTGAATTTGACTTTGAGACTTTACTCAAATAAAAATAATAATGTCTCAAATAGCAAATAACAGATTTACTATCTTCAGGTTGTTGTTGTTGTTGTTGTTTTGAATAGAGTATGTGGAATAAGAAACCTTGTGTGCTTTGGGAATACAATAGTTAGAACATTCATTTCACTACCAAAGATGCAAGCACATCATTTTCTATTACCTCTATCTCTTCTTTGTATTTCAGCAAGGGTGCTTCCATAATATTTCTCATTTTGAACGTTTCATTTTCAACATCAAAATTATGGGCAGTGAGATCAGTGAGGCGTTTCCAGTGACGTGCCATCATGGCTTTATTGGACATCAATTCAAGCAAAGGACAACATTCACTGAAGTCATCAATTGTTTTCTTAAGATCTAGAAATGCCTGCCAGTCCTTCAATGCTCGTGGTAGCTTACGACACCTACAGGTACACATACAGTGGGCTCACTCAAAATAATGGTAAAATTCCACTAGAGAGAAATATTTGAAAACAACCACAATCTTAAGGATCTATATACTACTAAAACTCTCCTGTTTATCTGTGTGTAAACTTTAACTGGGTGAAATGGTGCATTATAGAGCAATATCTCCCTGAATTTTTAAGAACTTTTCCAGTGAAGGCTGTCCATTAAAAGTTCTGCCGTTGTTGAAGGTATTGAGAAATCTGGTAAGGAAATGTCTCTGAAACTATGACACAAGGGGTCACGTGTTGTCTAGTATTCACTAAAAGTCTCACAAAATTCAAAGCAATTTTCTTCCCAGGTAAGTGTATACAGAATTGTAATCTTAAACACTTCCATCAACAGTCTAATATTTGCAGGACAATATATAATTTATTTTTAAACCTTTAAATCCATTAATATAGATTAGCTAGTGGAATGGAAATGTCTGGCCCTGCAGAGATATTTCACTGATTTTCTGCCAATGGCAGATTATGCAAGTTGCAATCCACTTTCCACAGGTTCCCACTCCACCTGGAAAAATACATCACAGCACAGCTTTACTTAATTGGATTTCAAAGGAACTGTCTAAACATGTGCCAGGTTCACATCTTACATTAAGCAGCACTTGCTTAAGTTTGTAGAATGGTCCAGGATACACATTAACAGGTTTAAAATGCCATAATAGTTGAATCTATGCCTTACATTAAACAACAGTGATATCAAAATAGAAGGGATCAAAATCAATAAGATGGCAGGCAACCACAAGGCAGGCAACATGATGCATGTGGAAAACTGGCAGGACTTGCATTGTGATGTTCTGTCCATCATTCTTGCCAATTTTGACATCCACTCCTCACATAGCACTACATATAAACCATATTATGACTTAGCTGAATCTGCAAAACCATAAAGCAGACATCTGTGAAAATCAATTAACAACCCACCCACCAAAGGTGGGTTCCTACCAGTTCTATCTGGTTCTATAGAACCAGTAGTAACTTGGTGATGATGTCATGGAGCCGGTCCCATTGGTGTCTCCATGGGCAGCACCACCTTGGATTTTGGTTCTGCGCATGCGCAGAAGCTAGTTTTCGATTGATGCGTGCGCACCACGGGTAGGTTCTAACTTACCTTGCTGCCGGTTCGCATGGTTCAGTTTTTGCTTCAGTAAGTGACACAACTGCCCATTAAATGTTACAGAATATTCAGTAACAAAGTAAAGACAATCAAGCTTATTTCCATACCATTCTTCTCTTAAAAAATGCTCCATTGTCGGTGTATGTATTTGCATGGCATATGCATTTCTCAATAGAAGAAGGGACGTGACATAGTGGCATTTATTAGAGATGCAGACAAATTAATCAGAAGAAATAAATTGAAATCAATTAACATTTCACCAAGCACTAACAAGTAACTGAGATTCAATTTTCTGTCTATTGGTCTTTCAGGGGTCTGCTTTAAGCAGTGTATTGTTAGCATCAACCTGAAAGAAACCAATTGTTCCCTCTGAATAGAGACATGCAGTTCCTATGTTTTCTCACCTGTTCTGAAACTCAAGAAGTTCATTATTAATTTTCTCAATGTTTACATCTGACCAGAGGATATCATGGTAGCCATTCACTGTATCAATGACATTGTTGTACAGGCTGTAAAGCTTCTGCAACAAGTTCAGCTGCTTCTTTATCTCAAGGAGTTGAGGGTACTGAGTGACAGGCAAACCAAAAAGCTCTTCACCTCCTGTGTAAGTAATGTATTTCCGGAAAAGGTTGTCAAATCGGTTCTAGAGAGTAGAAAAAAAGTTTGAGTGTACTTAACAATATTCAAAACCATAAGCAATACATATATAACTACCTTGAATAGTGTTTAATTTTTCCTAAAGCAGAAAAGCCAGTAACAAAAGAAAATTAAGAATTTGAGAGATAACAGTCAAATATGGAGTAAATTGCTGGTTGGGTTTTCCATTCTTTATTGTACAGCTTCTGAATTCCCATTCCTAGATGAGAATTGCTAAGAAACAAAAGAACCAATACAGCTACCAAGAATCTTGACAGCCCCTATCTTAAAAACTGGCACTCATAAACACATACAATGATAATATATTAAATTAGATTATTGCTGACTGCAGATGATGGTTGGTGAAAACTGTCTCTGTAAATTCCATTTTTTTGGATCTTATCCTGATTCTCATTACCACATTGGAAGACATGCAGCACAATGCAATCAATACAGGTTCAAAATACAGCTACATGCATTAAAAAGGCACCTGCATGTGCATACAATTTAGTCTCCTTGAAAAAGGTGTTCCCTTGGAAAATCTCCCTAATCTTCTGGGCATAGATTGGAAGTTTCTATTCCCAGCACATTCATGGAAGGACAATACTAACATCAACAAAGTTTGTCAGTGATTCTTTTTAACTCAAAAATAAAAATCTAATTTGCAGATTTGAAAACATACAAACAGACTAATGATCTTGCCTTTCTTTTAGGAATAGAACTGCCCCAAACACTTGGGACAAAGCAGGCACTACCTTGTTTTTTCAAATTTCTCAGGAGTAACTATGGATGGTCAGTCTGGAAAATACTGTAAAAAGGAAGCAGTCTCTGGGATTTTGCACTCCCCCATCCCCAAGTTTTAGTAGTGTGCAGAGCATTTTTACTTTTCTAGCACCAGGCTAGAAATCAGGAGATTGGGAATTCTAGTCCTGCCTTAGACATGAAAGCTAACTCAGTCAGTGTTCTTCACCTCAACCCAATTTGCAGGGTTGTTGTGGGGAAAATAGGAAAAAGGAATATTGTGTGTGTTCACTGCCTTGAGTTATTTATAAAAAAATAAAAAGGTGGGATGTAAATAAATAAATAAATAAATCAAGCTGGCTATATAGATTTTAGGAAAGGATATATAGATTTTAGGAAACAGAGTTAGGCAAAAAAAATGCCTACACAAAGCAAAAGAAGAAGGGGAAACTGCAAGATGGTGGAAAGATTGAGCTATATCTATTAAGTACGTAGAGAAGACAATACTCCATCCAGTGACCTTTCAACCCAAAGATTGACAGGGCTAAGGTAAACCAGGAGCTTGACTTCTATAGAATATAGTCTTTGCCTTCACAACTGCGAAAAGAGGCTTAAAAAAGTGACTTGGGTTGAATTCAATACAGCATGAGGTTTTATATATATACTGTATATATTTTACCAGTATGACTAACTTCTGAGGATGAATTAAGAAATGGAACAGAGGCAGGAACAGCTTTTCTATCCTTCAGCAGAAGGCTCCAATAAAGATTAAAAAAATGTCTGAGTAGAGAATTAATTGAAAAAGGCGGAGATTGGGTATACCATGAAAATTTCTGATTAAGTACCGTATTTTTTGGACTATAAGATGCACTGGTGTATAAGATGCACCAAGATTTTGAAGAGGTAAGTAAGAAAAAAAGTTTTTGTCCTCCCCGGCCCCCAGGAGCACTCTGCAGGCCTCCCAAACCCTCTGTGCATCTGTTTTTTGCAAAAACGGGGAAGTTTTTGTCTTCCCCCAGCCCCCAGAAGCACTCTGCAGGTCTCCCAAATCCTCTGCGCACCTCATTTTTGCAAAAAAGGCCCAATTTTTGCAAAAATGAGATGCAGGGGTGGGGCTTCAGGAGGCCAAAAATGGCTTGTATTCCGTGTATAAGACGCACCAACATTTCCACCCTCTGTTAGAGGGGGGGGGGGAGAAATGTGCGTCTTACACTCTGAAAAATACGGTACTCTGTTCCAATTGGTATAAAGTTGCAATGAACCTGGATGGAGACGTTATGGGAATTGTCACCAGATTTGCAGATCACTTAGGAAGAATGGCTAATGATTTAGAAGGGAAAGAGAAGATTAAAAAGAAAACCCACTAGATAGACTTGAACACAAGGTCAAAATGAACAGGTTAAAATTTAACAAGAAGAAATATGAGGTCTTGCAACTGGGAAGGGAAAAAAATGAAACCACCAAGTAGGGATGGTTTAGCAATAATATGTGTGAAAGAGATCTGGGTGTTGTGTTCTGTACATCACAATTTGAACCATGTGATACAGTTGAACAGGCAAGTGCAGTCTTAAGATGTAGGAGCAGGAGCATAGACTCAGAACACAGGCCTTGGTCAGTCCTTCTGGGCATTGCAGCTTAAAAAGGGCATCAACAAATCAAAGCAAGTTTAAAGAGGAACCGTCAAGATAATGAAGAGACTGGAAACCAAACCCTATAAGGCAGCCGTCTCCAATTCTTCTGACTCAGTGGACAGGCAGAGGCAGGGAAGGGGGAATAGTTTTATGTGCATGTTGCTTTTACAAATGTAGCTTTGTGCATGTGTGTGTTTACCCACCACTTCCATGCCGCAGTTCTGAACGGGCTGAAGCCCATTGGACCAGGGATTGAGGACCTCTGCTATAAGGAACAATGGAAGGAATTATATATGTTTAACCTGCAGAAGTGAAGACAGTAACAGTATTCATATATATCTAAGGGAGCGCCATACAAGTGACATGCAAGCCACGCAAAACCAATGAGTTGAGATTGCAGGCATTCCATACAGCCACCGTCAGGGGGAATTTTCTTATGGCAAGGATTGGTTGCCTCATAAGTGGCTGTGTTCCTCTTCCTTGGAGGTGTACAAAGAGACTGGCTAATCAAAATGCTTTAGCAGATCTGACCCCAAACAGAAATCGGGCAAAGATTATGTTTGATATCGGTTTTAATTTTATGATTCTACGATAAATTCAGATGTCATTTGAAAACCTTGATCTTCCTCTAGAGCAGTGATGACGAACCTTTTTAGCACCGAGTGCCCAAACTGGAATGCACTTGTACGTGTGCTGGAGCATTGGAAACCAGAAGACTAGCTGGCCCGTGCGCATGTGCGCACCAGCCACCTAGTCTTCAGATTTCCGGCACTCCGGTGCGTGAGAAGACCAGCTGGCCAGCGTGCATAAGCACACCGGAAACCAGAAGAGCAGCTGGCAATGGCACGCGTGCCCACAGTGAGGGCTCTGCATGGCACCTTTGGCACATGTGCCATAGGTTCACCATCACGACTCTAGAGGAACCACACAGTGGCAACCATTGCATCTGCCAAGATCTGTCATATTTGCAAAAGTTTAGAAATGTGTTCCAATTATTCCATAGTCTGAGCTTCAAACTTCGCAGAAATGGAAAACTTTCATCCAGACACTTAAGCATGAAGGGTCAAAGCTTTTCTTGGCCTGTTTTGTCTATCTTTTTTCAGTTGTAACTTCAAAGTGTTGCTAAACAATTGGTTGTGAATTGAGGCCTACCTGCAATTTAAATCTATTCCAGATATTATAAAACCTCTTGTAGATTTTAATGGATGTGGATACCCCTTTAAACTAGTTGTGGGAAGGAATGTCTGGCTTACTCAAGGGAGATAGTGAGCATAAGGTATGCGTCAGATACTACTACAACTTTCTTATATTCTTATGTTTGAGACATTCCTTTTACAGATATGGGCTCCTTCTCTGCAATGCTTATAGATTTTCTGAGTAGGATCTCATAAGGGCAACTGTGTGTTTAGCAGGACTTGATCCTTGTGACTTGATCCACATTTCATAAATACCACTAGGACTCCCGGGGAGCTTAAAGAATAACATATTTATTACAGCACAAGCTTTTGTGAACTACAGCCCACTTCGTTAGTTGTTTATGCCTCAATAAATGTCTTGAGTCTTTCGGTGAACTAAGATTACTCCTTGTTTTGCAGCTGCAACAAAATAATAGGGCTCTTCTGGAAACGGTTATTATTTCAGGCAATCGGTTTGACAAGTCCATGCCACCAACAATCCAGCAGAATCTGCCATTTATTGTAACACTGACTTCCTCGCTTATAACTCCTGCTGAACTAAAGGAGTCCAGAAGTCACCCATGTCTGACCTACCAGAGAACAACTTCCTATTTTGAATAAAAACAGGAAAAACAGAGTCAGGGGGAGGAAAATAAAGACTGATTTTGTGAAAGAAATATTTGAATCAAAGGCAAATAATAATACGATTTTCAGAAGGTACCGTTGTGCATCATCTTGATCTACGTTTCATAGCCCTGCTACAGATGAGATGTCCTCCATCACATCTGAATGGCAACAGATTAGGCAAGACATCCGCGCAGGTAAATAACAAGACAATGAGCTAAGCTTTGGGGAAAGACAGCCTGCTGTATCTGCCAGATGCCGAGGAAAGCACAGGAAGAAACGGAGGGAAATCCTGCTCATTTTCTTCATTGACAAATATAAACAGTAAATGGAAATAGGAGAAGACAGCAAAGGGAGGAACAGGAATTCTGAGGTGGTAACACAGGAAGGAAAGGACTTTGAAGTTAACTCAGTCTTATCTGATCATCCGGAGCATTTAAAAATAAATAAATAGGATTCTGCTTGGGACTTTGTGGTTTCTTCTGGATGAGGCTTGTTGAGATAGACTGCTTTACTATCTAGTTGTCTCATAAGGGCCAATGTCATCTCCAGGAAATTACGATTGTAGCTATATGGATATGCAAACAACCACTTGTGTTGCAAACTAGGGAGCACAGGAGCTTACTGATCATAATCCAAGTGTACTTCTTGTAAATGTGCAAACATTTCTGGTTTCCACTTGTGTAACAAAGCAATAAAAAAAGGGGGGAAACTATGTACTTCTAAAGTAAGCTTCCAAAATGAATAAAATTTGGGAAAGAAAGGCAGAAGCGGATTTTTATCTGAAATGATTGGATTTCGTTTGACCTTAGAGACAGCGACCTTAGAGACAGGCTTACCCCATCTCTGTTGAAGGTGGACATTCATAACAATTGTTTATGTTTAACCACTTGTTTCGTTCAATCTAAATGCTATTAAGTAAAACTGTAAACAAACATGCATGCTGGTATTTAATGAACAAATAAAAGAGCAAGGATGCAAATGAACAGAATCCATTATGAAATGGATTAGAAATATACCAGTTTTCTTAACATTATTCATAATAAAAATTCAGTCAAATGAATGGCGAATGCACTTTATTCAGAGTGGAACTCCATAAATTAGGATCCTCAATTTTCCATTTGAACATTGCTTATGTGCAATCAAACTCATAGTAGTCATGGAGAAGTACAGCTCCTAAGTAATAGTTTAATATGAAGTTAACATAAACCCCAGAGCACTTTTCTAAATGATCAGCTCCAAATATTTCCCATTCTATTATATCCCAAGCTACAGAAACATTAGGAAATACACTATAAAAGGGAAAAGTACAGGAAGGAGTTAACACACATCTGCACAGTACTTTATATCTGCACAGTACTTTATAGCAACTTGTATATGTGTATAATCTTACTGCAATTCCTTAGAATACCTCAAAAGTATTATCCCCATCCTCCTTACAAAGATAGAATTGAACTTGGCTTTTTGAAAATTGGCTTCTTGAAACTATTTACTGATATCTCCATTGATTGGTGTTTTTGAGCTTCTTAATTTGTAGTTCGAATTGTACCAAATCTCTACATGCAGGCACATTAGAAAAAGTATAAACCAGAATTCCAACTTTGTATGGCTCAGAATCATGATTGGAGCAGCATATAGGAACAGTGATTTTTAAAAAAACCAATAAATATTATAATCTACCTACTCCCTTAATTTCAAGCAAGTGAATGAATAGTCCATCTTATTGGAGATTCTTCATTTTATAAGCATGTAAACACAAAAGGTATATAACAAAAAAAAAAAACAATTCTGTTTTATGACCCTGTGTAGTCCCTTAATTGGGGTAGTCGGGGCGACTGGATGGAGCTACGGGTATTTGGCAACAATGCATGAAAATCAGCATGCCTTTGCTTTTTACATTTTCTCATAAATCATGTTGAGAATTTGATTAAAGATCATCAGCTTTCTCTGGTGTGGACAAATTAAATGGAGGAGATAAGTAAAACAAAAATGTGCTGGATTGGGATTTTGAAAATTATAGGTACACGGTAATTTAAGACAAATTATATAATTCAATGTCTCTATTGAAGACATTTTTCATGTTCTTTACTTAGTCTAACAGAACACATATCAAATCAAATGTAAATGAAATATAAATATGTAAATCAAATACTAATGTCAAGTACAAATTTTGACATGCTGACAGCCTCTAGCCTTTTTTGAGTAACTATTCCACTTGATAACAATTGCAAAATTGCTACGGTGTACAAGTTACATCTTTCTCCCACTTTCCATTGAATTCACATTCACTGAATTCACATCAGTGATGTTACATGCCCAGTAGGAATACTTAATGGGCTATGTGATACACAGGACTTGATGTCATAGGACAAATCTACTAGTCTGTCATACTATGTGGCATCATATAGCATCATACTACCGTCTGACATGCTATATGGCATCAAGTCATCAAGAACCCCATTGGGTCATGCATGGGACAGCATTAATGTGAATTCAGTGAATGTGAATTCAATAGAAAGTCCCTTGTTTGGGAGAAAGATGTAACTGATGATGCTATACTCCTTCTCTCATAATACCCATATTGCTATAGTAGAAATTTTACGGCTCCTGTTTTGCACCAATGTTCCTACTGACCGGATGTTTCCTCCTCGGTTAAATACCAAGACATCTTTATATGAAGTGTGACAAAAGCAGCTACCTGTTTTTGTCATAAATTCAATTTTCCTTATTTTTGAAACAATTAATACACCATATTGTGTTTGTCTGATAAGTAAACTTTTTTCACACGTAGCACCCCTAGAGAGTGACTGATGAAGGATAAAGGAGAATCCCATGAATTCTCAGGTGTATTTGAATGAGATCTTTGAATCTTGTTCAAGATGCATCTCTGTTCATATTTCAGCCTTCTGTAATTCATAAATCCTTCCTTCCTTCCTTCTTTCCTACCTACCTACCAGGAGCTCGACTTACCCCACAGAGAATTTGCAAGGACAGGCCAGAGGCGCAGAAGCTGCCATCGCTACGGATCCTCTTACCTGGGAATAAGTCTGACCTACTGAACTCGGTCCGAGTTACTTCTGAGTAAATATTTGCAACCAGCTCTGCAAACACGGCTAGGGGTGGCACCCTCCCAGGGATGAATATAGCACGGGGCTTAAAATGGAGATGAACCGCAGGCAACCCGATGCTCTCCAGATGTTTTGGACTACAAACTCCGGGGGGGGGGAGAGAGAATCGGCGCATATCAGAAGGGAAGGTCTTAGTCTTAAAACCACCGAGAGGGCTGCAAGGTCATTCGGATCAAAGCCACCGCGCGCCGATCCTTGAGTCAAGTCCCATCCATTCCACACGCTTCCCCCACCTACGGATCCTACGGAGATGGGGGAGACTCGGGATCTCTCCCGTCCTGGATTGCGCGCTGTTTCACCGGACGCTCCGTTTTGCAGCCCGCTAGGAAACCTGCATCAAACTCTTGCGAGCGATCCCGCCGGGAACGCGCGCGCACACACACACACACACTCACCCTGCGCGCCCTCACCTCTCTCGCCGCCCTGGATGGCGCGCACCACGTCGTCGGCGTACTTGCCGCTCTCTTCGAAGGCGAAGTTGTCCAGGTGCAAGCCGGCTTCGTGGAAGGCCAGGTGGACCCCCTCGGCGGCGAAGAAGCAGCTGCGCTGCTCTTTGTCGTCGTGGTAAACCAGCAGGCCGCGGCTCCACTTGTGGCGGCGGAAGAGAGCCAGGAACACCTCGCCCATCTTAGCGTAGCCCGGAGACACCCGGGTCAGGTGCGAGTACTCGCCCGTCTGGGGGTTGAAGCCCACGGCCAGAGCGCCGGCCGAGATCATGGGCACGTTCCAATGCGAAGCCAGGCGGG
Source organism: Pseudoxenodon macrops (assembly GCA_032467955.1). Classification (NCBI taxonomy): domain Eukaryota; kingdom Metazoa; phylum Chordata; class Lepidosauria; order Squamata; family Pseudoxenodontidae; genus Pseudoxenodon; species Pseudoxenodon macrops. The sequence goes on from JANHFT010008886.1 coordinate 230,391, forward strand.
CTACCGGAGCGGCGGCGTAGTCGCACACCGGTCCCAGCAACAAGTCGGGCCACTCCCGCTTCAAGGTGATCATATCCACCAGGCTGAAGAGCGCCCCGTTGCCGCAACCCGAGTCGTTGTAGAAAAGGCGGAACTTGTAGCCCGCCGGCAGGAGGGAGCCGTTGGCCTCCAGGCTCCGCACCGCGTACTCGATGGCCGGCCTGACCCGCGCTAGGGAGAACAGGTAGGCGTCGTCCTTGGGCAGCAGCACCAGCACCCGCAGCGCGGTCTCTTCCTCGGCCGCCGCCACCTCCTTCTCCGCGGCCGGAGCGGGGCTGACCAAGAGCAGCCAGACTGCCAGGCTGTAGAAGCAGCAACTGAGGAAGAGAAGGGAAGGCATGGTGGCAAAGCAGAGCGGGCGTTGAATGTATTTTATTTTATTTTTCTCCCCCTCCTTTCTTTTGATTAAGCGGCCAAGGGAGCCTGAAGCGCACCAAGCCGCAGCTTGCGAGCGCCGAGAAGGAGCGAGCGAGCGAGGCGGGAAAGTTTTGGAGGGCTCCGCTCGGAAGGGACGTCCGTTGCTCCCTCTTGACGAGAGTCAGGAACAGGGGATGAATTTGCTTCGCGCCTTTGGGGAGGGACGGTCTGCCGACCCGCTACAACTTTCCCGCGCCCCGTCCTCCATGTAACCGTGGGAGTGTGAGAGGCAACCGAGGCGCCAGCATCCTCATCCTCCTCTTCTTCCACCCCTCCGCCGCCTTCCCCACCCGCCTCCCCAATCTCTCTGCCTCCCGAGTGAGCTGGGTCGACCGTCCTTGCCGCTCCCGGCCTCATAGCCTCTGTTTAAATACTGCGGCCCGCGCGCCCGGTCGCCACACACGCGGCGCGGCGAGGCCGGGTTTGCGCTTCGGGGGGGGGGGGGGAGGACGGCCGGGGAGGAGCCATTCTCAAACGTCCCTTTGGCTTGGCTGGCCACGCCCTCCCTCTCCCTCTTGGCTCCGCCCCGC
>JANHFT010008887.1:13232-32533 GCA_032467955.1 Pseudoxenodon macrops
GACAGACTCAATAATTCCTCTGTAGAACTGGATCAGTAGCTCCTTGGGCAGTTTGAGCTTCCTGAGTTGGCGCAGAAAGAACATTCTTTGTTGTGATTTTTTGATGATGTTTTAAATCTCATCCTCAAACTACCTGAGACTTCCCTTCTTTTTAACACATTGTATCGTCCTGTTGACCCTGGGATGCTGCAACTGTCATAATTGCAAGTATTCAAATTGTGATCATGTGACTGTGGGGATACTGCGATGATCATAAATCCAAAGACTGTATGTAAGCCACTCTTCTCAGTGTAGTTATAATTTTGATCGGTTGTGAAACAAATGCTGGTAAGTTGAGGACTGCCTATAACAGTGATGGTGAACCTTTTTGACACCGAATGCCCAAACCGAAATGCGTGTGCATGTGCATGGATGCGTGTGCGATGGAGCACTGCAAACCCAAAGACCAGCTGACTGGTGCATGCATGCCTGCTTTTTGGCTGTTTTTGGCTGCTTCTCTGGCCATTTTCAGCCTGTTTTCAAACTGTTGTTTGGGGCATTTTCCTGAAAAATGGCCTGAAAATGCCCCCCAAACAGCCTGAAAATGCCCCCAAAACAGCCTGAAAATAGCCCAGAAAAACAGCCCAGACAACTACCTGAAAAACAGCCTGAAAATGGTTGAAAAACGGCCTGAAAAATGGCTCACAAATGGCCTATTTTTTAACAATCTTTGGGCCGTTTTCAAGCCATTTTCTAGTGCCAGAAACCAGAAGAACAGCTGGTGATGGCGCCCGTGCCCACAGAGAGGGCTCTGCATGCCACCTGTGGCACACGTGCCATAGGTTCGCCATCATGGATCTATAAAAAGTACAATAGCAACAGCAATTAAAGTTATATACCGCTTCATGGTGCTTTCCAGCCCTCTCTAAGTGGTCAGCCTATTGCCCCCAACAATCTGGGTCCTCATTTTACCCACCTTGGAAGGATAGAAGGCTGAGTCAACCTTGAGCCAGGTGAGATTCGATCTGCCAAATTGCTGGCAGACAGTGATCAGCAGAAGTAATTTGCAGTACTGCACTCTAACCATTGTGCCCCCGCCACCCTAGTCTTTCTCTATGTTAAAGTAGACATAACCAGCTTCTCCAACCATTTATCATGTTTTAGCCTCCAGCCCCTAATCATCTTTGTTGCTCTTCTCTGCACTCTTTCTAGAGTCTTTTTTGTATTATGGTGGATGCAATATTCCAAGTGTGGTCTTACCAGTGCAGTATATAGTGGTACTAACATTTCACATAATACTATGATGCTAGTATTATACTATTATAATGATACTATTTCTCTATTGATGCAAGCTAAGACTGCATTGGCTTTTTTGGCAGCTGCAGCACACCGTGAGCTCATACATAAGTGGTTGTCCACTAAAACTGCTAGATCCCTCTCATAGTTACTGCTATTCAGCCAGGTACCACCTATTTGCTTTTTCCCGCCTAAGAGTAAAACCGTACTTTCCTGGATCGCAGAGTTGCACTCTAATTCTCTTAGCTACCACAAACCTTGATCTCTAATATAACATTCTACAGAGTCCTTCTTTGTGCTGCTTTCTCATCCTACTCTTGTGCAGGGTCTCCAACAGGACCTTCTGCTATTCTTGCAGCTTTTCTCAAGAATGCTCATGGGCCTCAGAATGAGGAAGTGGGCTGCCTTTTGTGGCCTTGGCTGGGATGTGGGGTGGGGAGGAGGGAAAAGGCCAAACTTCGTTCCTTAGAATTCCCAAGGTCTCCTTCCCACATCTATCCCAGGAGCAGGGAAGGGTCAAGAGGTCTGAAGTGGGGACTGAAGCCCCTGCCTTGTTCTGCTGTTCCAGGAAACAGAGAGAAGAAATAAAAGGTCCTTGTTTCCAAAAAGGAGACATGGCATTGTTTTGCCGCTGACTGGGCTACTTCCCCCCCCCTTCTCCTGCTGCAGCTTTCCGGTGTTTATTGAAGGAAGCTGCCAGAAGATGAAAGAAAAAGCTCAGCCAGAAGCAAGACTCTCTTTCCAGCTAAAGGCTTTCCTTTCTCTTGATCTGTTTCCTCTCTTCAGAGGGAGGGAAAGGCAAGGGGAAATCTTCAAGCAGTTCTAGGTTGATAATCTGCCAGAGTAACCATAGCTTCTTAAGTCAGAAGTGCCTGCTTTCTCCCTGCGCAACTATTTTATGTAACCATTTTCTTAAAGATTTTCTGACTGTGCTGAATCTACAGGCAATGGGGTAAATTAGAACAAGTGAGGAAATGCAGACTGTTTCCACAGAACAGTAGTTGGTAACATGGTGCATTTGACCCATATTATAATCACACAAGACACCTCCATAATGGCAAAACCTTATAATTACCTCAATTAAAAAAACATGTCTAGCAAGATTGACATTATTATGGAAGTCTGAGGCCTAAAAAACATGGATCAACCGCATCAGCAAGTACTTCAGGCCCAACTGGCAAAAGCAACTTCAGAACCGTATGGGTTGGAAATGTACGGAAGAGGCCTTCATCCTGCAGTGGATAGTCTTTGGCTAAGATGATGATGTCATCACAAGACACTGAGAGTAAAGATGCTCACCAGACAAAATGAGACAAAATGTTGCAGTTTTGATACTAAAAAAAATAAATTGCCTAAAAGGATTGCTGACCCCACCTTAATGTACAGGATGTGTCCTTCCATAGGCATTTCAATGAAACAGCTGATTTACCTACTGTGATTTTTTATCAATGTGTGGGTCCCAGTACTATAGCTGAGCATGTTTAGGAGAATTAGAACAAGATGGCTGTGAAATATGAGCAATTGAGCCCTTGGCCTGACAAATTGGTGATGAGCCTTCAAATAAGAATTATGACTTAGAGCTGAAGAACAATGTTGGGTGATAGATCAACAAAATTACACTGCGGAAAGTGGTCATCAGCTGTTCCTTTAATGAAATTGTAAATGGGTTGCAGAACATTTTGCTGCTAATGAAATGACTGACAGAGACTCAGGATTCACAAGGTCAGTTCACAGTAGCGAGGGAATTGCCATCAAAGAACAGATCTATTGAGTATGTTTTCTGTACTCACAATGAAGAGATTAAGATCTTACTTGCACACACTTCCGGTTAGTCCTGCCCTCCTCTCTCGGCCTCTCCCTTTCCCTGCAATTGGGACAGGGTGGAGGTGCTTACTGTCTCAACCAGGAAGTTTCTGCAAATCAGTTTAAAAGACTTTGATGGGAAAGGAAATGCAAGGAAAAGCACAAGGGAGGTGTATAAAAACACACTCTTTAAGATGTAGATGAACCCTTGACAAGGTAAAATTATTATTCTGCCCTCTAGTGCTGAAACCTTAGTAGTGGCATTTCCCTGTGTAACTCCATCAACTGTGTTACATTTTGGATGGGGAAGAATGCCATGAACAAACCATAGAAAAATAATCCAAGACAGTATTGCCTACCATCAGATTGGGGAAGATTGTATTGAAAAATCCACAAAAGTGCTACTTTAGCTTTCTTTGCAGAAGTCTAATTAAAATTGGTTGGAATTGGACAAGATCACATTCCAACTCATTTGAACTAAACAAGCTAAGCCAATATTTGAGAAATATCTTTACTGAAGTAAATGATTTCTCACATTACTTCTGTTAATTCCAGTCGAGGTTATATAAATAATTCCAATCTAAAAGTAAATTATTGTTTAATATGAACAGGTAGAAAAATGAAACATACATCACAATACAAATACATTATTTGGGTGCGTGTGTGTGTATGTACTTCTATTTCATTCACAAAATTTGTAACAATATATTTACTCAGAGTTTTTGAAAGGGTTCTGAACTATATTTCAAGCAGGATGGATGACTGCTGAAGTTGATCCTGTGTCACTCATTCAGTTTTTCAGTCCCTGCCAGATTTGTTACCATTACTGGCCAATCTTTTGAAAGTGGAAATGAACAGATCTTTCTAAAGAATCTTGGCTGACTCCTTACCATTTTCCAGTTCAATGCAGATTTGTTGAATATATACTTATTCGTGTGTGTTGATTGATGGGAAAACGAAGGTCAAAGGGAAACCTGTTTTTCTACAACTCATCAGCCTTAATTGCACACACATGTATAGTGAATGCTGACATATACGTATTTATCAAGTAAGAGCGAAAATGACAACAGGGCATCTCACCTTCTATCAGAAGTGCTATCTTAAGTGGACAATTTTCAGTTCCCAAGAAGGGGATGGAAATGCTGGGAGTTGAGGCTAGTGAGACTAATAGACCCAAGGCAGCTTCCCTAGGTCTGTATCTGCCTCTCTGTGTATGTATGTGGGTGCTTGCCTTCCTGTAGCTTCCTGGTGGGTGGAGGACGTTTGACTGGCAGTTTTCATTCTGACTTGATATTTTCCATATTTGATATTATTGCTGCTGGTGCTGCTTCTTTTCTTATTGCTGCTGTTATGATCAGTGAAGCAGATCTTCAAGAGCCTATTCCGCAAAATTGCAAATGGCTTGCCACATACATCTGATTAAACCCACTTCAGAAATCAAATTACCTCTTTGCAATTAAACAGGCTGCTTCAGTGAACTACAGCAGAAGGATCTTGCCTAGTCTATTTATCCATGAATGTCAAAATGAAATAATCCCTCTGCTATTAAAGCAAACGGAGGAGCATTGGAAGATCCTCAGTCCATCCCTTATTCCCACTTCCCCATTGCTTTCCCGATTTCTCCTGAACACCCCTCCCCCACTCAAATTAAATAAATGGTTATTTTCAGTTGAATAAAAGAGCTCCTTCCCTTTGACTTCATTACTTCATCACATACAAGTTTAATTCACTGCAGTTGTACAAATATAGTGAGATTAAGGTGTATTGTTTATATGCATGAACGAGTTTGGAGCTGCAAGATGAAGTGTGTGGCAAATTCATCTCAATTCCACAAAGCATTCAATCTGCTAACACACTCACACAACACCATTATGAGTGGTTCCACTTGCTTTCTATGTACCTTTTAAATACGGTCTAAGATACTTAGGTGAATTTCTCTTTACACTCATATTGCTCATAACAAGGCAGGTACTTTTATGTATTAGCAGCAGATGAACCTGAAACATAAAGATTTTACATACTTTTTTCCTCTTTTTGTTTTGAATATTCCATTTAGGATAAATAGCTTTTCACATTCATAGTCACAATCATTTTTTACTTTTTTATTAGTTCTAACCAAACAATCAGATAATTACATTTACATAAATCAAAGATACATCAAAGAAAAAACAAACAGAAAAAAATATGGAAAGTATCAAGGAAACCTATTGTTATGTAATAGAGACAGGTACTATATATATGAAAATTATATGTTTATAAATTACAGCAGATTATAGTCCATTGAGATAAACTATAACATCCATCCAAAATTTGTATAAAATTGCAGTTCTGCTTCTGATGTCTCATTAATTTAAATGTGAATTTTTTTTAGATGTAGCAATTGAAGAGGATTTATTAATCCACAACTCAGTTGGTGTGTTATCTAGAGTTTTCCAATGTTGCAGAATTAGTATTTTGACAGCTAAAATTAAATAAATAAGTTTCTTATTTTTAAGCTTACAATTTGGTCCTATAAATGCAGTAAGCCTAGCTCTGGGGAGTATTCAATTCTTTTTTTTAGAGATGGTATTTATCTTCCCAAATCTTTTATGCCAAAAGTATCTAACTTTATCACATAACCACGACAAATGAAAAATTAAGGGGTTTTTTTGGACAATTTCTCCAACATTTGGAAGAACAATTTTCTCTAACAGGAGTCAAATTCCAACAATATGTAATCTTCCACTGCATTTCGTGTACTTGTACTGAAGTTGAAGTGAATCCACCCAATTTCCATAACTTCTGCCCATTTGTCTCCTATATGGAATTACCAAAATCCGTTACCCAAACTTCGCTTAAACCACATAGGTGGATCCCCTATTTGTGATTTCAAGAATAATCTATACCTTTTTTGAAATTGTTCTTTTTGGTTGTTTTAAATAATGAACTATTAAGTTACTGAAATTGATATTGGAGTCATGTTACTGAATTGCTAATATTTCTTTTTTTTATCATCAATTCATTGCTCAATCTGATTTATATTGAAAGGTTCCCTATTACTAGAAAAATCTTTTAGTCTATAAAAATTATAATCCTAAAAATATTTTATTTTAGCCAAACCATTATAATTATCCTAATACATGTTATAGGTAGAATTGACTAGAATTGAGCCCAACATGTTGGTTGCTAAATGAGACATTTGTTAAGTGAATTTTTCCCCATTTTACCATCTTTCTTGCCACAGTTGTTATGTTAGTAACATGGTTGTTAAGTAAATCACTTCCACAGTGACTTTGTCTGTCAGAAGATCGCAAAAGGGGATCACATGATCCCAAGATACTGAAACCCTCATAAAGTATGAGTCAGTTGCCAAGCTTCCGAACTTTGATCACATGACCATTGGGCTGTTGCAACAGTCATAAGTGTGAAAAATAGTCATGTCACTTTTTTCAGTGCTGTTGTAACTTTGAATGGTTACCAAATGAACCATTGTAATTCACAGACTATCTGCATTAGAAAAGTTAGGTCAGTTTGACTGCTCTGGTAAAAATATTTTCAAACTGTTTTATTCTAGAAAAAAATATTTATATTATCTGGCTCTAACATAGTTTAAATATGAATCCATTGTTTAGAAGAGTCTTCCATAATAAATGGAATCATATACCCTAACCATGCTGCGTGATGATATATTAACAAATTGAGCATGCCCCAGCTTCCTGTTTCTAAAATCCTTTTATTTATTGTCAGTTTTTGTGCATGGAAACAGAAGCTTTCTATTTTTCTTTGCCAATGTGTTAAAGCCTGATTGAAATTACTACTGGGAGGCAATGAAATTAAAAATTAAGCCATGCAAAAATGTACATTTTAAGCACAAGACGTTTCCCTAAAACATTGAAATGTTTTGAAGCCCATTTTCTTCATTTCCATATTTAATTTCTTCCAAGTTAGTATACAATTATTTGTAATATTTTATTAATACTTTAGTTATGTTAACACCCTATTCTTATCTAGAATATCTAGAATATTCTGAATATGCAAAAGGGTTAAATCAAGGGTAACATTAAAAATTTTCTCCTCCCAATTCTGTGGACATAGCTTGGTGGGTGTGGCTTGGTGGGGTCATATGACTGAGTGGGCATGACCAACTTGCCATCACTCATGGCAAGGTGGGGTGGCAGCACCCCACCAAGCCACGCCCACAGAACTGACATAAAAATTCGACCAAGTCTTCTAGTGTTCAACCTGGCTGTTTCTCGCCTCCTTCCTATGTTTGCTGTGTGTATGACCCTGAGAAGGAGGAGAGAAGGAGTAAGTGGGTAGGGCGGGGCGAGTCAGTGGTGCGATTTACAGTTCTCTGAACTGCACGTAATTGCTGCCACCGGTTCTATAGAATCTGTCCGAACCTGCTAAATTTCACCCCTGGTTTAAATGCTATTGGAATCCTAAAACGGGAAATCTCCTTTTGAATTTTTGTATCTAAAACATTAAATAATCAGAATCATTAAAATGAGAAAACAATTAAAATTTTCTTTGATTTTTGTATTATCCCATCAGTCCTGCAGTGAGCACAGGATGTAATTTACTTCATTTGTTTTGTTTTCATAGTACCTTTGTATGGTACTATCTGACAGATTTATAAATCTGGTTTTGAATATATTTTATATTTTATGAATCCTCAAGGCCAAACTATTTTTCCTCAGTGAGAATAACATGCAGAACAGCAATGAACTTAGAACAGGAAAATGCCATCTTTCCCCTTTGCTGCTTAAGACTTTTTTTAAATGAAAAAAACTAAGAAATTAGAATATCTGATAAAGAATATTTCATTCAACCAATAGATTAGCATCAGACTGGAGAAGACACATATGTATATTAGAGGTCTATGTGTAATCTGATTTTGACTGAAATTAATTGCTGCTAGTATTACTACAAGCCCATATGCTGTTGGTATGTTAGAGTTTACAAAGGGTGATAGAAGACCTTTGAGTACCCTAAATGTATCTCTAAACAGTATTTGCAGAACTGAAAGAAAAGAATCTGCCTTACATTATAGTAGAAAGTAATATAAAGATTTTCAGAGAGGATTAAATAATAAACAGCAACACATGCCTTTTTTGGAAATCCTTGTGAAAATATTGTATCTTTCATGTAATGTAGGACCAACAACACAAGAAGCGCAGCTCTCTCATACATCATTACAGACCAATGTGGCTATTTGTTCCTATTTGCACAACATAACGAGGTAAAATAAAATTGATTTAGTTAACTTTTAATATATACATTCTCTCATGTAGTATAACTTTAACAAGAATGGCAAGTCCAATGTATTTTAGGAGGCATTTGTATGGTAGTTAATTCTTTACTAGGAAACCAAATTTCTGTGCAATGGTAAATTAAGAGGAACATATCACTCAATTAAACATATTATATGCAAACATGCCATTTCTGAACTGAAAATGTTATTTCTTTTTTTAGCATTGAGATTCCGCAAAGTCCATAATTGGAAGAACATGTAAACTATCTGTTGTTCTTGGCACATAGCTGTTTGTAATTCTGAGTATGCAACTATGGCTGACCTGAATATCTATGTTTTGACTCGACCTTGCACCGTTGAGATTACTCACTTCTTCCTCAGGTGGTCTTTTTGTTTCAGGATTAAAATCAGAATGAATAGCAGACTGTCAGTCATTTGCTTCTTATTAATTTCATCTATATTTAAGCCAAAGAATAAAAGTTTTATCTGCAAGAGAGTTTATCAAAAGGTCACAAAACCTAATTTTAAATTTCTCGCATACCCAGGATTCTTAAGACGGGTAGGAGGGTTACATAGGGTGGGAACAGATGCAAAAAATTGAATATTGTTATTTCACTAGCCATAACATAACATATTGAATGAAAAACAGGTAAATACAGGAGAATATTACTCAGTGTGTTTTTCTTTTTTAACTATAACACAATGTTACTTACATGATATATTCAATGGGAATCCATATAAGCACTTCATATGCTTACATTATTTTCTTAAATGTTTGCCCAATAAAAATTAAATATATGCTTGAATATTCTAGATGCTAATGAAAACTCAAAAGAAGGACATGTAGCCAATAGTCCAGTTGCTATCCAATGAAACACTACAAAATTGTAGGGACATTGGCAATCATCACATTTAATGATACTGTAATACAGTGATGACGAACCTTTTTGTCCTTCCATGCCAAAAGTGTGTGTGCATGTGCGCAAAAACGCACATTCATGCCAGAATCCATAATGCAATGTGCAGGTTGGCCTGCACATGCGCACACAAACCCCGCGCATGCGCCCTGCCGTGCCCCATTTTGGCCTTCAAAAGCCTCCTGCAACAAACATTGCCAGTGCAAATGGCCTGCAGTGGCTCCTCCTCCTGCCAGCCTCGCGCTCTGAGCAGTGATCAGCCAGCCAGCCATGCTGGACACTGCCCAGAATGAGAGGCTGGCAGGTCGTTCGCACCAGCAAAGGTTGGTGCAACCCTCTCCCATCACTTCTTTCAAGGCAGCATGATTGCTTCCCAGCCAGCACGCCTCTTACCACTTACCTTTGGGATCGATCCTGAAGCAAGTCCAGCCCAACTCCCCTTCAAACACCGCCCCCTCCCTGGTCGAAGTGAGTGGCTGGAGCTCGTCTCCTCTCCCCCAGCCCTTTTGGATGCTAGCACCATCCCCTTGGCAAGGGGGCAGGATGCTGTGCCCAGCAGAATGGAAGGGTCCTGGCCCTCGCCCTTCTCATCCCCAAAGCTCCCCAGTGATAGCCCCCCTCCCTCCACCTTCCAGCACACCCGAATTCCAGAAATGTTCCTGGCCAGGGCGATGGGGCCAGAGCCGGGCATGCTCCTCCGCTCACCAGCTGTCCAGAGGAACCCAGCAAAGCCAAAGCACCAGTGGCCAAGACAGATCCGCACCAGCAACTGTCCCTGGGAGAAGACAACACACACCCATCATTCCACCAGGCAGGGTGTCTATCCTGGCTTGGAAAAGCGTCTGCCCCAGCTTGGAAAGTTGCTTTTGGTAGCATGCGGTCCTTTAAAAGAGGAGGGGGAGGCAAGGTTGCTTGGAGGAGAACCCCCTATCTTCCTTTAAAGAAGCAGATTCCTTCCCTCCCCGCTGGAGGCCTGGGGCTGTGCAAGAAGTCCGCTCAGGCGGGGAGACTTATGAATTTGGTAGGAATCCCTGTTTAATGTGGAGCATACCTCCTCCTGTCAGCCTCACTTGGGATTTGCTGGGTTCCTCCTTGGGATTTGCTTTACGGGGGAGCGGGGGGAGAAAGGTCCTGGTAGGGGGGAATGTCTGTGGTGCCACCGACTGCAGCCACACTCTGGAAAAGCCCCATTTGAGCACCAATCAGCTGTGTGCATGGCGGCAGCCAGCACAAGGGAAGCAGGATGCCAGACGTTCAAATCTGCAGCACCACGGAGCCGATCAGGTAATTTCTTGCATGGCCTGTGCCAGCGGGGCGCAGGGCTTGCCTACCTAACTTTGCAGGTGCGGGCAGGCCATTCGGCCAGAAGAGGCAGTGGCTCCAGCCAAGTTATGTAGGCAAGCCCTGCACCCCACTGGCATGCCAGAAATGGTCTGGCCTTCTGCTTCTCCTGCGCTGGCCGTCATTTTCTCCTGTGCTGGCCACCTGTTTCTCTTGCATTGGCCGTGCCATGCACACAGCTGATCGACACTCCAGCAGGGCTTCTCTGGAGCGTGGCTGCAGTCGCTGGCACAACGGACATCCCCCCACCATGATCTTTCTCCCCCACCCAAGACAAACCCTGAGATTTATAGTGAGGCTGGCAGGAGGAGGAGCTGTCATTGCCTCAAAGAGGCAGCAGTGCTTTGCCGGCATGAAAGGCCTCCAACGTGGACCCCAGGCAGCAGGCATCGATGACATGTCCAGTGCACATGCGCACTAAGAAGAGCTGCCCAGAGCTTCGTGTTTCTGGCACAGCCGAATGCCTGAAGACCTGCTGATTGGAAGACTTGCTGGCTGGTGTGCATGTGTGCGCTGGAAACCCGGAAGAAGAATGGGTGCTACCGCGCGTGCCAGGCGACATGTCTCCGTGTGCTGCCTTTGGCACGCGTGCCATAGATTCGCCATCACGGCTGTAATACATTTCATAATTTAACTATGAGTTTTAGTATTGTAAAATAGGGCAAAGCTTTCTATTTATTTTATCCCCACTAAGTATAATTATATATACTTATGCCTTATCCCATTACATTGTCAGACTGTTTCTCAACTCCCCTTGGGTTTTTTTTGGCACCTTCCTTTTTCAATTTTATAATGACCATTTGGAGATGTATTGGCCAGAATTACACACAGCGTTTCAAGTTTAGTTTTATTTTTAACTTATTTTACAAATGTATATATTACACAATCATAATCCCTAGCATTTTGTGTCTGCATGAAAAATTAGCATGGGTATGAGTATATATGTGCACTCATGCACACAGGCATGTATGTTCCTTTAGAAAATTACTTCAATGTCCTTCACTGTGGAGATAATGTTCTATTTCCTATCCAGAGATTGGTTCCTACCAGTTCTAACCTGTTCTTTAGAACCGGTAGTAACTTGGCGATGACGTCATGGAGCCAGTTCCTTCGGTGTTTCCGTGGGTGCTACCATTTTGGATTTTGCTTCTGCGCATTAGCAGAAGCTATTTTTTGCTTCTGCGCATTAGCAGAAGCTATTTTTTGCTTCTGCACATGTGCAGAAGCTATTTTTTTTATTGCTGCACGCACGGACTCAAGGCGCAACCTTGAGCCAACCAGCAGCAAAAAGAACTAAAACCCACCCCTGTTCCTATCTATTTATGCATTTGGAATTCTTGGTACTCCCATTTTGGTACTGAATAATTTGGTGGTATATGAACTGATGACAAATTCACACCATAATTCTAAATTTCATCACACATTTTATGTAAATTCAAAAAGTCTTCTGGTACTCCCTTTAATTGTAATTGCTTAGTTTAATAGCATATTACATAATTGTTGTTTATTTATAAAGTATTAATATTGTAAGCTACCCAGAGTTATCTGGTAAGACAGGCAGCCAATACATTTACTAAATAAATAAATAAAAATCTAAAAAATATTGCACACTTACATCTTGCTTATTACAAAAAATCTAAAAATTCCTGAAGCTTTACAATATACGAAATCATATAATTTTGCTTTTAACAATTTATTTGTAAATTTAAAAATTCTTATATGTGAACTACTGTAAAAGATGAAAATCTGTTTTGGATTATTTATTAAATTGGAAGTAGTTTCTGCATTTATTGTATAGTTGTTAACACTATTTTCATTTCCTCTCTTTGGCTATTGTCTACCAGGGTACAGTGCTTTGTTTTTCAATTTCTTTATCTATTTTACTTAGTTAAGATATCAGAAGTTGCTGGATTTTGATAGGCATCTGAAAACAAAACTAAAGATTACATTATGACAAAGTTGGAAGTTTGTTTTTACATTTCTTCAGTATGTTATACAAAAAATACTCTTAAAAAAACATACTTAACTTTTTAGGATGCAACAGGGGACCAGTTTGAAACACACAAATGTGCCCCTATATTTAATCCGCGCATGTACCTTTATGATTGCTCTCTCATGGATCATTTCAGCTTTCAAATGCAATAAACAGTTTTCACCAAGCAGTTATGTGCTCCAGAAGTTTCTAAATCAAAATATACTTACATAATTCTGGCTGGAAAGACCAGTGTTGTAAATTTGGAAGATTTTCTGAGGAAATGAGTTCACAGTAGGAGTGACAGCATATTATTTCTGCTTTCTCATAAAAAATGCCATATTTTTTTTTTTGCTAGAATGTTCTGACAGAATCAGATGAAAAAGAGCAACAATTGATTGAGAAGGCTGAATAAATTTATACTTGAGTCTTGGCAAAATGGAGCTGCTCTGCTGATATATTTTTTTCCTATGGAAATAGTATCATTTCAACTTCTTCTGGCAATTTTGCATATTCTCTCACAGGACAGATTTAGAGCTTGGTGCTTTTTCTAGACTTATCATGATTGTAAGAGGCTCAAGTGGTAGCATGAGGTGCTTTAATCAATTAAATCAGTAAAGAGCAAACTAAAGAGCAAGCTAACTGGTTTGAAAAGGCTGATATTAGTAGTTATCAGTAGAACTGTGTCCAATCACACTTGGCAAATAAAGAATTCTATATATAGGCAAAGCAATTTGGGATTTTTTTTTACTCCAATATTCCTATTTAAGAGCTTACTGTAGGGTTTTCCTATATTTCAACCACAAAGTGACAAGAAAATTCAACTGTCAGGTGTTTTTTTTAGAAATTAAACATATCTGACTTTTATTTTTAAAGCAACTGAAACTTGGTTTCAAACATTGAAAGGCATTTTTATTTTCAAGTTATTCCTTAAAAATTGTCAAGGATTTTCTCCATTTGTTTGACAAATCATCTAAAGGGCTTTCTTGCTTCCCAAAAGAAATAGGCCATGCTCCTGTTGTCTATCATTTCTATGCTAGCAAAAATATTTTCATCCAGACATTTTAATATTTGTTGTAATAATTCTGATTTAACTTATTCACTCTTGTGATAATTTATCTGTTGGTGTTCCTGAAGGATTTACCCTGCTTTGACATCTAGCTTGATAACATGGTTAAGGGTGGCATAAAAAGTTTAAAATACCGGTACATTTCTTAATTTTCTTCTAAATCATTATAAAGCGTTTATATTTCAGAGACAACTCATGTACTCCTAGTGTAGTTATTATTGAAGCTATGTGTTTGATTTATATCCCACCATTATAATTCAAGGTGGCATACAAAATGATCCCTGCTCCTATTTTCCACACAGCAAATATTCTGTGAGGTGGGTTCAACTGAGAGTGTGCGACTGGCCCAAAGGCACCCAGTCAGATTTGATGCCAGAAGCCACTTTCCTAGTTTCAAGTCCAGCATCTTAACCATAAGACCATGGGTCTTTTTAGCAATGGCCCATATGAGTTGTCAATCTGCTCTTCAGATATTCTACCTGAATATCATATTAACTATATGATAATACTCCCATCAACTGCGTAGCTGGATGGAAAATAGCACAAGAAAGTGGATGAAAAATGATACAGTTCATGATCACAGATACACACCTCAGATTAAACAAATATCTGCACAGCATAGCAAATATCAAGGAACAGCTGGAACAGACCATCATACCAGAGTACCGTATATGAAGAGACTAGCCACTACCACGAGCACTTCCCTGAGACATTCTAGAAAAAGAAAAACTAAACTGCAAACAAAACTCAACATGTTGGTCAACATATCCAGCCGTCCAGTATGCCCTGCAGAACATAGGATTCTGCAACAAGGATCCTCCTCCCATACGCAAATATATTTGATAGGTGCTTCAAATAGTCCTTCTAGTCACCCTGTAAATGGTTTTCTGACTCTAAGAGGGACTAAAAAATAAGATAAACTTATTGGAGTCAGAGGTAGGAACTCTAAACAAGGCTGCTGGATGGCAATCTGTAAATGCAGTAAAAGCAGCTATTACATTTTGTGGCTTTAATTGTCACAGATTTGTTATTTGTCTTTCTATAACACCACTTTATGAAACTCTTCTGCTGTTTAATCACTTAGAGTTCCTCTGAAAACCAAATCCTCTGATCTAAGATCCAAGTACAGAGAGAGGTACATGTCCTCATGTGAAACCTATATACAAGTCAGGTATCTGTACATGGTACAGACAGAATATGTCAAAATGGCAGGCTCCAGATTAGCAAAGGAGTTAGGCAAAGCCATATACTTTCCGCTCATGTATTCAGCCTACATGCTGAATATATATTAAGGGAATTTGGCTTGGAAAATGAACATGGTTTTAAAACTGAAGGGACCTGTGCTATGCTGATGACATTACTCTGATAGTCAAAAACATAAAACACCCACAAGCTCTTGAAATAAAAAATCAAGGAATGCTTGAAAAAAAATGGAACTAAAACGAAATACTGTATAAAGACAAACTAGTGACAACAGGTACAATCAGCTTTAGAATTAATGATGAAGATACTGAAAAAGTGAATAGCTTCTGCCTTTTAGGATCAGCCATTAGCAGTAAAGGAACAAGCAATGAAGAAATAGGCTAGACTGACACTTCATAAAGCAGCCATGAAGGCTTTGGAAAAGATATTGTGATGTTGTGATGTGACTATGACTACAAAGATTAGAACAGTGCCAGGAATAGTATTTCCTATGAAACTATAGAAGTGAAGTCCATAAAGTCTACCCAATTGGTCTTTGAAGGAGCAAGATAGAAAGAGCTTTTGAACTTTGGTGTTGGAAGATTCCTAAGAATACCATGGACAGCCAATAAAACAAACAAGTGGATGGTTGAACAAATCAACTCAGAGTTCTCATTTAAGGCACAAATGATTAAGTTCAAATTATTCTATTTCAGACACATTATGCAAAGGCTTAGCTCTCTGGAGCAACAGCACAGGGAAAGTTGGAAGAAGAAAAAAACACGACCAAGAGCAATGTGGATAGACAGTAGCAATCCCAGAACCTACCTTTATTTTTAAAAAATCATTACATCAACCTTTCATGCCCCTGAAAATCACAATGGTCTTCCAGATGGCATTAGTCTCTCCCCATCCCTGCACAGGGGTTGCAGTTGATGTGACATCTACTATGTATGTCCCCAGCTGTTAGGTCAGGTCCATAATTATACTGGTGGACCTGATATCTGGAGTTTCCTCCACTCCCCAGCTCAAAATCAGACAGGGGGAGATTAAAATTTCCAAAAAAAGTAAGACTTCAGATTCTAACAAAGTATTGCTTTAGGACTTTAAAGGTTAAAAACAGCACTTTGAACTAAAGCCTAATGATAATCAACACAATGCCTTTAAGATAAGTTTTATTTTTGACTGGCAAAGTTGTCTCACTTGTGAATATCCCTAATAGAACTTTGGACTAGCCAAAGGAAGCTCCATGTAAAATGTTATAGTACCCCCTACCACCTTCCTAACTGTACAATGATCAAGTTTGTTTATCTTTGATTTATTTCAAACATGTAAAACTGTTATTGGACCATTATTTATTTTTTGCTGGGCATAATCAGCACATTCTGTGATACACAATCCAATTGGATATACCTTGTATTTAATAGTGAGTTGTGCTGAATATTAAGTACAATATATTAGAAACAATACCCTGCATTAACTAGATGTCAGTGGGAAGCCTGCAAACAGGATGAGGTTAGAAGAACTTACCTTATGTTCTTCAAAACCCATATTGAGAGGCCTGCTGCCTCTGAGACTGCAGATCCAAGCAATTTACATGGCTGGCATCAATAGACTTATTCTCTATAAATTTGTTTAATCCTCACAGAAGGCCAAACAGGTTCGTTGCTATTATAACATCTTGTACTGTCATAGAGAATTCACTTGAGTGAATTGCTATTAATCCTATCCCACCTCAGCTTAATAGCTGAGCCTGGTTACACAATTATGTGTGAAATAAGATTCCCTCTCTGCTTTTTTAAAACTATGTGTAATTTTATACCTTTTTATTATGCTATTCCAATTTGTTTGCCCTTTTTTTAATAAGTGAAAGATCCCCAGTCTGTGTTACCTTTCCTTAAAGGGATCTTGCTCAAGTTCTTTTACCATTTTTATTGCCAAATAATGCCCAGAACTGAATACACCATTCTAACTGTGATAAAACCTCAATTGTGTCATCAATTGTATATATACATTGCCTTTGTGAACACCCTCTTTCTTTCAGGACAGGAACATCTTCTCAATTTTTGTGAAATAAAAATTTCAGGTAATTTAGTGTAATTTTCCAGAAATTCTTATTTTACAAAGATGGAGATAATGTTCGTGTCCTGAAACAAAAAGGGTTTTCACATTCTCAAACTTTTAATCTTAATTAGATGCAAAACTCCACTCACCCTTAAATATTATTAAATTATTCTGCAATTTATAGTGTCACGCAGTGGGCGCTGGGGCCTTTACACCTATCTTGCTGGGGGAAAATATTTCCACAGGGATGGAGATGGATCAGATATTCTATAAATTGCCAGCAAAATAATATTTATTTTTAGCCCAATTCAACCTTGTAGGGTTGTGGGGAAAATAGGAGGAAAGAGTAGAGGTAGACCTGGACTTACAACCCACAATTGATCCAAAAAATTATGTTGCTAAGCAAGACATATGTTAAGTGAGTGTTGCCCCATTTCATGACCTTTCTTGGAACAGTTGTTAAATTAGTAATATGGTTGTTAAGTGAACCTGGCTTCCCCATTGATTTTGCTGGTCAGAAGATCGCAAAAGGTGAGCACGTGACCCCGGACACTTCCAATGGTCAATAATATGAACCAGTTGCCAAGCGGCCAAATTTTGATCACTTGACCATAGGCTCCCTGCAACAATTGTTAAGTGCAAGAAAGGTCCAGTCCACTTTTTTCAGTGCTGTTATAACTTCAAACAACCATTAAACAAATGGTTGTGAGTCGAGGACTAGCTGTACTGACATGTTGACCAATTATATATGAAAAAAGTGAGATAAAAATCTGAAAGAAAATGTTTAGTAATGAACGAGTAAAGCCCCCGCCCCCACATTTCTCCTCAGTAGTTCAGCACTGGTCTTCTCCTCCTGGGCAGAGAAGCTGTCGGGCTTTATGCAGCTGGGGATGGAGGGCAGCTGCTCGCTTCCCAGGATCCATTCCCAGCTGAAGCACCAGGAGCGAAGCAGCAGCAGCAGAAGCGCGCACGGAGCTCCTTCAACTCCTCCAGAGGCGCGCTTCGACGCTGTTGCACGCACGCCCGTCCAGCTCAGCATCGGGGGCCTCACTGCCAGGGCCAAAAAAGACCCGCCCTTGCACCTAAGGAAACCATCTGGCCGCGAGTTTGGCGCGCAAGAAAGGTCAGCGCGGCCACAAGTGAGCGCCGCTGGGGAGCGCCTCCCGCTGCCGCTCCTCCTCCTCCCTTTCGGCGCGCCTGCCCTCCCTGACAGGAAAACATGTTTTTTTTTAAAAATTCATTTGCTTGCGCTTTAGAATAAAACCTCCAGGACTTCGGCCGGTCTCATTCACTGGCGTGTGTGAACGAAGGAGCGCTTCGGCGCCTAGCAGCACCAGCTCTTTTAACAGGGGAGGCAAGCGCAACTCCTCCCAGCACCTGGTCACCAAGCCCTTCCCTCCTCCCGGCTTGCCTCCATTGCCCCAGCCCAGAGCAGGCAGCGTGCGCTTCCATTGGGCACGGCTCGCGTTTCCCTTTGCTTGCGCGGGTCGCGGGCGGCCAGAGCTTTGGCTGGCTGCCTCTTTTTCAAAGCCCGCGAGCACCGTTTTGTGCGCGGAGCGCGCAGACCTGAACCCCAAGCACAGCCTTGTTTTGCTTTTGTTTTTAAATAAACCTTCGGTTCTTCTTGGATTTCAACCCGGGATATTTTCGCGCAACCCCTTCTACAAGGTAGTGGAAGGATACCCAGATATTTTCCCTGGGGGGAGGGTGAAATCCCTCCTCTCGTTCCTTACGGTTCGCCTCATCCCTCTGCTACTTGCATTTAGTTTGAAAGCAACCTGCAGCCAGCCCCGCCTGGGAAGTTTCCGTTCAGCTGCTACTCCGCTTAGTGCGTTCAAGGTGCCTTTGATAAGTCTCTCTGGGTGTGTTTGCCTTGTAAGCCGCTGCTAGGCATCGGACTGTTGCTTTCCCGGCTCTTCATCACAGGCAAACACCCACCCCCACCACCTTCCTCTTCCAGCCCACATACCCGATTTGCTGGAGATGAAGGGGAGGGAGTGATGAAATGAACAAGAAGCGGTTACGTTGATTAAGACTAGTTTCCTCTTCAAACGGCGGCTCGGGAGAGAAAGAAAGCGCAGAGCGAAAGGCGATCCGAGGCGGCTTCCCAAAGAGCTTGAGGAAGAAGGGGTGGTGGTGGTGGTGGTGGTGGTGGTGGGAGATCAGAGCCTTGCTGTTGGCAGCGGCGAAGCTTTTGCTGCCTTTTTTTTTTTTTTGCAACGGCGAAGGATTGCTTCTAGGCGCTAGGGGTGCTGGCTGTTAGGGCGCTTCTGCAGTTCGCCGTCAACATGCACGCGCGCTCTATCTGACTGCATTTGACTTATAATGCCGGCTTCTCTTTGGAATGCAAACCCGTGCACAGGATGAAATCAGGTTTGTTACGACTATTCTTTGTGTGTGCGTATGGGCATATTTTTTTTGGGGGGGGGAACTCCCCGCGTCCAG
>JANHFT010008889.1:0-15600 GCA_032467955.1 Pseudoxenodon macrops
GGAGTTCTTCCCGAACGTCCCGAACGTCCGAAGTTCTTCACCCTCCCCGAGCCTCTGTGCACATCCTGCACTTACCTGCATCCAAAACGGGCCGCTTGGGGACTCCTGGGAGGGGAGCGGTGGATGGGGCCAGCCAGGAGTGGGATTTGGGGGTTCTCCAAACTGCACAGAATCTTAGATAGAGTTTCTCCCGAACCCTGAAAAACCCCAGCAGCCCGCCCCTGGTCCTAGATTGATGCTCTTTTGGTGGTAAAATTAGAAATAGTTTAAAAAGCTGTGTGCCACAAGTTGCAATCTAAATAAATAAGGATACCAAAAAGCAAAACTAAGGAGTAGCCAGGATAGAAGTTAATGTCCAAAATTCTATTATTTTATTACCTTATAAAAGGCTTAATTTTTGTTCTTTTTTTTCAAGCACAAGAATCCTTTTTTTCCTTTCCTTTCTGAATTGATTTGACCACAAAAGCTTTAATGGAATTTTACAATCTCTTTATTTCAATACAGCTTTGGTGGAAATTTAATTATTTAAATCTTAACCAAGATCCTAAGAATTATTAAGAGCACCTAAGTACAGTATATAGGCAATCATTATTAATAATTAATAAAAAATATAATATTGCAAAAGCTGCCGTATAGAATTGATTTGGATCCTCTTGGATAAAATCTGAATGTTACAAGAGAGTATTATTTATCCTTAATTCCAAATGCCATTCGACTTGTAACAAATCACAACTTACCCCTTCTGCTTTCTCCTCTGTGTTAGCCAGCATTTCTTGGAGAGCTCTGACTGACAATGATTGCTCCAAAACAAAAGTACAGATGGAGAGATCCGGAGGAACATTCTAATTGAAAAAAAGAAATTATGAAAAGAGCATTGAGCAAGGCATTCTCCTGATACGTTATCACAATCCTCTGTATCTGAAGTCTTCAGTATACATGGAAATAACTATCTTGCAGACCCCCAGCTTTTCTACTCTGTGTGCATGTATGTATTCATTAACTAAATCCATGTATAAAATATATGGAGCGAATAAATTCAGAATAATCTTAGAATGCCTCTGGGCTCCAGATCAGCCTTATGAGCTTCCCTTAAAAAACAGAAATATACCCACCATCCCAGGAAAAAGATGAATGTATATTACAGAGTGTCCTAGCAAAGGAATGGCTAATAGGATTTTATTTTGATAAACTGATGCTTTGTGACTTCTTAAATAATAAATGACTGCTAAGTAAAGAGATTACAATATCTCCTTAGAATAACAAATCAGTGCACTAAACCCCCAAAATCTGAATATCTTTTTATATTAATGGACATTATTCCTAGATGTGCATAAGATTTCAGCTACAGACATTATAAGAAATATCCTCTAAATTCCAACAGACATTGCTCCATGGATTATGTGTTTAGGCTGACTATTATTGTATTATTAACTAATCAAATTCAAAAACTGTTACAAATATAAAGGGAGACAAGAAAACATGACAACCTTTCTAATCAATTCAAAGTGGAAAATTCACATTAATAAGCATAGAAAAACTCTTATCCTGCTTGAGAAAAATGATGAAATTCAAACTTCAACAATTTCATTACCTTACATACAACCTGTGCTCCATCAATCAATTCCTTACATTAAAATCTTCAGAAGGGCATGCACTATAAATATGCAAGGCTTTAAATATATGCACAATTTACCAAGCAGTTCCCCTATCCAGGATCCTAATGTGTATGTTTCACCGGAAATAGCCTGACATGAGAATTTTTATTTTATTTATTTATGAAATGTATTTGCTTCCCATCCCATATCCAATAGCTGTTTATTAATTTTGCCCCACTTTATGTCTTTATCTGGATATCACATGGTCAATACTAGTAAGTAAATGTCAAATTTTCTCACAGGCGGCTGAATCTGGCCAACTATGCCAGGGCCTGGAAGCAGGGCCGTAGCCAGACCTCTACATTTGGGGGGGCAAAACAAAATTTTTGGGGGGCCAACTCATAGGTGTCCAGCACTTCCCGTATAGGTGACTGCACCCAGGGCCGTTTGAAGAGAGAAACACATTTTCTAAACTGTAGACCAGAAAGAACATACAAGTGGTAGCAAGCATCTTCCATACAGTTACCAAGAAAACATATTCATGTAGTCACGAGGAGTCCAGCTGGATTCAAGGGAGACTTTATATCAAAACAAATATTCAGAATGATATACAGTACAATCATGCTTATACATTTTTTTCATCATAACAGGGTAAAAATAGTGTAGTTTTTAACAAGATATGTAACAAACAACAAATACTAAGTAATTAAAAACTTTTCAGAATATCAGAGAAATGGGATTTTAAACTAAAAACTAATCTTTAAATAACAAAAGTACAAAATGTCCACACACAAAAAACCCTAATCAAAATCCAATGATTGCTTTTCATCAAAATGGCAAAACCAGTTGAATACACAATTCCATACCTAACCCAAATTGCCAATATAAAATAAAAAATCTTGCTTTTGAAATCTTTTCCTAAAGGGACTGACTTCAAAACTTTAGAGATGGGATCCTTTACTTTCTTGCTTATGTCAGGGTCAAAACAAGTTATGGCAATTTGCCTATTGCTGTAGTGTAGGGGTGAGGAAAGATGTCTCTTTTATGACATGTAGACCAATTCCCAGAATTCCTGAGCCAGCCATGCTGACTCAGGAATTATGGGAGTTGAAGTCAACAACTCATAAAGGGGCCATTCCCCATCTCTGCTGTAGTGTATAGAAAGGGGGTGGGGTTTAATAAGAAATGTATCTATTACCTTCAAATCATAATTGGAATCTACCATTCATTTTACACAGAAATGACAGCAACCTAATATGATTTCTCTTGTATCCTTCAACCCCATTTCCATCAGAATTGTCTTTAAAGTTCCAGTGTTACTTGCTATGATTGCCTGTTGAAAGACCCATGCTTTAAACCTTAGTAACACTTGTCCATCATACATTTTTTTGTTAATTTGATGTAGGTGAGACCCCTAGTTGGCTGGAGAGCATTAATATTCTGGATGGAAGACTAGGTCTCCCTCTCCATTCATACATACTATAAGAACAATTTTGTGAAATGGCAGATGGGATCTTTCTGGGCTGTATAATTATAACAGATGACTATTGTCCATCTCTGTCACTTAGCTTTATGTTCTCTCAATCCAAGTGATAGTGCAGCTGCCACCACAATTTTCAAGTTGCTTAAACTCATCCTGAAAGGAAACTTATAGCTCATTCCCCCTTCTCTTTGTTCTTCCTATACTTCAGACCACTGCAATCTGGCTGGGTCCATGGTTGGACTTCTCCTAACATACATGTCCAATTTGAACAGTTATATGTAAACCCTGAGCAATGGAAATAAGAAAACAGGGAGTCTAGAAATGGAAGATAAAATTAATGAAATAATATGAGCCCAATAGGATATTGCCCCACATTTTATTTCAATGCCAGGACTGTTTTAAAGTAAGATATATATTCAGTCTAATCCTTACTCTTTTAACAAATTTAATAAAGTTCTTTCTTCTATGCAGCTAAAGCTTCCAAGAGTTAAATGGTTTAACTATATGCACATTGGTTTTAAAGCTGGTATGATTTTTTGTGTGATGCCAAACACTTAAAACTTGTAAGAGATCATTGCGCTAACTACAGAAGAAGCCTCAATCAGCCAGACTATAAACAATCCAAGGGAACAATTAAAAGCAAATGAGTAAACTGAAGTAGTTTACTGATGTTGTAATTACATATGCATAATGCAGACTGTAAGTTTTATTTATGACCTAATGCAAAGAAAGGGCAAGTCTAAAATTATATTGTTTCATTTTTGACACAGAATTATTTTATTTCTTAGTACATATTTCTTTTTAATGTATTAAAGTATTCTTTTATATGCTTTATGCAGGATTTCTAAACAGAGTTATGTACCAATGGTAATGATGCTTTCACTGTATGTGTTTTACTGCTGACTGAGTTTGCTTTTATGTAAGTCTATTTGTAAGCTTTCTCAGCTGAAGGGTACAATAAAATATTTTGAATGAATGGTGATCTAAAAGCGGCTTACGTTATGCATCTGCTTATACAACATACACACAACACAAGGGTACTTGCACATGGAAAACACGGGAAACGCTGATTCAAACCTTCAAAAATAGGCTTTATGCACATTATATTTTGTGTGTAAACACGACTGCTCATACAAAATACCTTTAATAGTTCATTTATGCAATCTTATTTTTCTGGCTTTTATTAATAAGAGAAAAAAACTAGACAACTAGACAACATAAGTTAAAGGCTAGAGTTACATGAATGTTTCCATAGACAGTGCTGGCAGTCTTTGGAGCCCCTAGAGTGGTCCATTGTCACACCACTATTCCACAAGTTGCATTGACTGCTGATTTACTTCCAGGTGTAATTCAAGGTGCTGATTATTACCTAAAAAGCCTTGCATAGCATGACTTGAGGAACTATCTGACCCCAATGGGACAGGACTGCTTCACCCAGAGGAAGCATGCTGCTGGTCCTTTTTGTCAAGGAATTCTGGCTGGCAGGATCGAGACCTCTGCTGTGGCTCCAGCCCTTTGAAACATTTTGCCCCCAGGATGAGATCTACCCCCATCCTCCTATAAGGGCCTGAAGACCTGACTGTGCCAGTTGGCCTAGAGCCCCAATGGGAATGTATCACATTGCAAATGATTGATGGGCCAATAGTAGATCCCACCTCCCATCCCCCAGGCATCCTGCTCCCTCCCCTCCCATTTTATAATCAAATGTTGTATTTTTATTGCTGCTATGGTAGATTTTGTATGGTTTACTATTTTTAACATTGAAAGCCACCCAGAGTCACCTCACGGCAAATACATTTAATAAATAACGTAGCAAAGATATAATCAATTTCCAAATGTAACTTTTTTATGAGGTATTTGATTCCTCAGATATGGTAGATACCATTCCTCACCACTTGAGGGCATATTCAAACAATGTAACCAAAGAGCATAACTACCAGTAATACAAGAAAAACCATTAATCTCTATCTAGACTGATTCTATTCCATAGAGTAATTTAAAAAGTGATACAAGTAGATCCATGCAGGTAAAAATATATTTAGATCAGTTCTGTCACTTTTTCCTTTTCGGACTATTATCCAAGTTACAAATTCCATGTGGCACTTGATGCTTTGTTCTCTGCTATTATCTTCTCATCTTTGATTCTATCATGGTGCAGTAACATTTCTTCTGTCAGAATAATCTTAATGGCTAAACTTGCCAGATCAATTTGATCCAATGTCATTTATACTGTAACATATTGTAATTTTGCTATAGCAATAGGCAAGCTACAGTATATTAATAAATAAAATTTCTTCCAGGCCAAAAACATGGTCAGATGGTGATTGTGGAACCAATCATAAACTGCTCATGTACAAGTTTCAAGTTAAGCTAAAGAAGAAAGCCAGTTTCCATGATGTAATCTTAAGTACCTACCATTTTCAAAGAAAACATCAGGAACCTCTTTGAGGTCCTGAAACTCACTGATAGAGAACCAAAAGAATTATGGAACAAAATTAAAGAGGATATTAAGGATGAATGCGGGGGGGAAAACTGTCAAAAATGAAGAAACAGAAGCAATTGGACAAAAAATTGTCAAAACAAACCATGAAAATTCACAACAAGAGAAGAGAGGCCAAGAAAGACAAATATCTCAGAAGGGGACTTAACAAAGAGCTTCAGAGAGCTGTTAAAAGTGACAAGGAGTGGTATTAGCACCCTACATGGAAAAAGATATGCCCGGTGTTCAAACTGGTTTAGAAAGGCTAAAGAACCCAAAACATTATTCCTGAACGTGCTAGATAATTGAAAAAGCCAAATAATATCCAAAAGAAGTCAATATGTGCTTCACTGATTATGTTGATCACACCGACCTGTGGAAAGTGTTCAGAAAAATGGGAATCCCAGAACAATTTTATTGCCTGATAAGAAATTTATATACAGGTCAGGAAGCCACAGTACTGACAGAAAGAACATGGCAAAACAGAAAGGTTCATGCACATGCATATGAAGACTATTAAAAATTGTTTCCATAAGATCTTACAGAATCAACAAAATAAATGATGATGTTATAAATACTTGCATGAAGTCTTTAAAAGCCAGGACAAAAACTTGGTAACAATATGTTTTTCTTAAATGATATTTATTTGTTAAACAAATACCTGTTATTATAGAACTGTACTTCAATTCTGTTACATTTTTTTAGGATTGCTCAGTTACAATGGAACAGGATAGATGAATCCATCAAGATCAGTACTATTGTAATGAATATTTAACATTCCAATTAATTTTTATGATGATGAATAATACTTTGAAAACGATGAGCTGCTGAAAATAAAACATTTAGTCTGTGCCATATGAGAAGTAATATGTTTAATTAAAATTATATTAAGGAAAACATTGGAGAAAAAATTGCCTGAACTCACCATATCTTTTGGAGATCATATATTCAGAATTTTAAAAATATATTCAAATCTCTCATCAATATATCTAACTTCACCAAAACATTTGTAGCTAAAACTAGTTGAAAAACATAGCTAGAAAAAAACTCAAGCTTTTTAAAGAAATCAAAATAGTTATTTATCCCCTGCCATGCAAATATGTGTTCAAATAGTATAGATAATTAAAAATATACTAGAATCTAACTATGTACAATACAGGTAGATTATGCTTAATGACTGCCCTGTTTAAGTGACTTTCTGAAGATACGACAGCACTGAAAAAGTAACTATGATCAGTCCTTACAACTTTATATTTATATATCACATTTAAAAATGTAATTTGCTCCTGCATTTTGCTTTAATTGTAGCTTCCAGACCACAATAATAGCTATTCCAAAGAGAACACAGTGACTCCACCAAGTTACCACGTTATCAACTTATTTGTTACAGCTATTTCTGTCCATGATGACATTCTTGGTATTGCAGCCACTTTATCACTCATGACTCTAATGTTTTATAAATCCCATTCTTCCCACAAAAGCTCTGTACAGATTTCTAGTAAATTATTTCATTAATTTAAATTGCTTTTTTTTTTAGTAAAATCTGAGGCGCCTTTTCAGATGCATTTAAGAACGTACTCTGAGATATAACTTTGAGAGAAATATAATATAAAATATATCATAAAATATAATTTTATAACATTACAAAATATTGTGCTCCTAGCTGCTGTGAAGAATATCAGAAGCTATTTCTTTGTATCTTTTTTCTTTCCTTTCTATTTTTCTTTAACTTTTTTCCCCTCTGCACTTTCTGATTTCTCTGTTTCTTTTTCTTTTTCCTTCTTTACTCTATATTTAGTTTGTATTACTTTTTAATCTTATTTTTTTTAAGTTGCAATAAAAATGATATAAAAAAAAGAATGTAATCTCAGAGTACCTCTTACTATTTTAAAATTGCAGAAACTGTTTTATATCACAGATAAACGCAGTTTTCTCACAAGGATCCTAAACATACATCTATGTATGAATGCATATGTATAAAGTTATGCAAGGCTAACAAAACTACTGCAAGAGCAGGCTTCTTGTCAGTAAAACCTCATGTTGCTCTTTGTATGCAATGTTACAGCTGACTCTCCCTTGCAGCCCACTATTCTCTCGGCATCTGATGTGGTTCGTGAAGCAGAATCGGTAATATCTAAAACAGCATTAGAACAAGACAGCTTGGTGTACCTTGGAATTAGAAGTTGATTCCAAGAAGCAGAGCCTGTTGCCAAATCCTTCTGCAGCAAGACACAATTTCTGTTGTTCCTTGTGAACAGTAGCAGTACACTGCAGAACCACTTCATCGTCCTATTAAAAACAAAGAGAGAGAGAGGATGACAACAAGATTAAGTCTTTTAGATTGCAGATCTTTGGGATGTATTTCCAAATGTAGCTGAAGTCAAAATTAATTCTATTTATTTATTTCACTGACATAAGCCATCACTGAATGAGAAGGAATAAGCACAGCAGGACAATCACATACCATGGCCACAATTAAACCCAAAAAAAATTTCCAACTGGAAATATTTTGATTTACTTATTTATATGCAGTATGTCTCCTTTTCTAAATAATTTCAAGATAACGTGTAATGAAAGGTTTACCACTTTGCATTTGTGTTTTCAAGAATTTCAAGAATTTAAGATAGCATTTTAATCTCAAATATAATCATAATATTAGATGCATCAATTAACGTGACTGCTAAGCTAAATATGGCTGTCCAAGGATGACCTATGATTTTCATTAGTCAACAACAACTCAAAGGCACCAAAATAACAAACATATTCTAATTTATTTATTAATTAAATTTATATACCGCCCATTTCACTTTTTAGCACCAAAGGAGTGCCTAGCACTAAAGGATTGTTAAGTACTTGAAATGTGATCAAATGATCATGGGGGTGGTTTAGCAGTTGTAACTTCAAAGACAGATTGTAAATAACTTTTTTTCAAGTCTGTTGTAACTTTAGATGGTTAGGTGTTGTAATTCAAGAAATACACACCCCATTCCCACTGTATTCAATTCCTTTTGACATATCCAACTCTCATTTCCATGCAATACAGGTAGTCCTCAACTGACAACCACAATTGAATCCAAAATTTGTGTTGCTTTGTGAGACATTTGTTAAGTGAGTTTTGCCCCATTTTACGACCTTTCTTGTCACAATTGTTAAGTGAATCATTGCAATTGTTAAGTTAGGAACACGGTTATTAAGTGAGTTTGGTTTACCCATTGACTTTACTTGTCAGCAGGTTGCAAAAGATGATCACATGACCATGGACACTGCAAGTATCATAACTATGAGTCAGTTGCCAAGCATCTGAATTTAGATCATGTGACCATGGAGATGATGTAGTGGTCATAAGTGTGAAAAACTTTTTCCAGTGATGTAACTTTGAACAGTCACTAAGTGAACTGTTGTCAGTCGAGGACTTCTTGTGTA
Organism: Pseudoxenodon macrops; assembly: GCA_032467955.1. Taxonomy (NCBI): domain Eukaryota; kingdom Metazoa; phylum Chordata; class Lepidosauria; order Squamata; family Pseudoxenodontidae; genus Pseudoxenodon; species Pseudoxenodon macrops. The sequence goes on from JANHFT010008889.1 coordinate 8,981, forward strand.
CTCTTATGTAGCCATTCTGACTCTTTTTGACATTCTTTCTTCACAAGGACAACATCCACTCCCTTTCTACTAGCATTTGAATGTCTTAAAGGTTCTCTATCTAAATTCCCAACTTTAGTAAACATTCAACCAGGGTGATTAAATTCATCTGTTTGCTCTAATTCTTCACTATTTATTTATGCATTTCTTGCAACAGTTCAGTCTATTTTCCTTGTGAAATATAACTACCTTGTTCTTTGATAAAATTTCAGACCATGATTCCTTGTTGCATCATGCAATCTATTCGGATAGAAATCATCTCAGCCAACAAAACAGCATAATCTATATATTCATATTCCTGTCCAACATGTCTAACTTCAGATCAAGCAATTTGATTCATTTATCTATAAAAACTACAAAAGGAACATAAAGAAATGCTTATCCTCTTCCTGCCTCAATACCAAACCAGTCACTGAGGATCCATATATTGCTACTTGCGCTTCGATCCCAGACTATATTATTCTTATTTCATTCAGCAACCAACCTGCAATTTCATATTCACATAAAATGGACCATAACTGAAAGTATACACTTTTTTCTAAATCAGTAAAGGAGTAATAAATTTTCTCACACTCTCACACTGATCCACTTCTTCCCAACATAAAACTAAAGTACACTTCCCAAATTTTGCTTACTGTCGTTTCTTGGACTCTTTCCAAGAGTTCTACCAAGCATCTTCTCAAAGAGTAATTAATCCCCTGTAATATTTACATTTACTCCTGGTTACCTTTCCTTGATCAAAAGCACATCTTCACAAATGGAATACCAACTAGCATTTAACTGAAAAAAATCTAAGTTTTGTATCTTTTAATTATAGGCAAAAACTCTACCTTAATATTTAACAACAATCTGCTGTTTAAGAATATTATCATTGCTGTGATAATACCAAAGTTATTCAGCTGTTCTAAGCTGAATATTGCAATATGGAATGCAAATTGAAATGCATGTGATGGAAGGCATGTCCTTTTTAAAATGTGAGCAAAAAGAATCAAAGTTTATTATGCCCATCATCTTGACTTTTTCTACCCTTTCTCTGCAGACATCCTCAGCTTTAACTTAGGTGTCCTGCAACAAAATATTATGAATTCAACTACAATAGTGAATATTTTAGTTGCTTTCACCTTTGCTAGCTAACTCAAGAAATCAAAAATGCTGTGGCTGGATGCGTGTGATTGTCAATCCTTCCCATCATTAAGAATCTTCCCTGTAAAAGCAAGTCTTAAGGACAAATCCCTCATTAAAAGGCCTCATGTTGACATTTTAATTTGAAATCTGTACAGCACAGCTAAAGAAACCATTTGAAGAATCTACCAATTAGAGTTCCTTACGAAGATACACATTAAAATAAAGGAATAGTAAAGATAAAGGAGTAGCAAACTGTATGTGTTTTTCTCAGAGCCAAGAGAGACCTGGGAATACACAAATCTACCTTCACATAAAAACACATCTGGAAAGAATAAGGAGTAGGATTCAAGTGAAAATTCATTTTTGGGCAAAATTAATTTTAGATTCAGTGTTTCTAGAATGAAATGTAACGGTATACCTTTTAATACTCTGCAAATCAAACGCAATGAAATAGCATATTTTCTAACTATGAAAAAATAGAAGATGCATGCATTTTTAAATGTTAAAACAGTTGAATGTATAAAAAATAGCTACCAGGATATGAAAGGAGGCAGCAAATAAATTTTGTACTTTCCTTGGCAACTGATACATTAACAGCATACTAACATAATCAAATGAAAAATTCTATTACAAATCATAATGTTCTCTGGTAACTCATAAATTATGCATTTTACTTCAATTCCAGACTTAAAACATTTTCTCGTGGTATTTTTTTCCTATGCCATTTTACAAGAAAGAACAAGATGAATACTGGCTGCTGGCAAATCACAATTCAATGTTTTGCGTTGGAAAATATGTGCATTAATGAAGTAATTCCTACACTACTAGCTGCATCTCATTGTGTCCTTTCACATACAAACAAATTATCCGCCAAAGGAAACCAATTCTCATTAGGTTGCTCTGCCCTTCATACTTGCTTCTGGAGCAAATACATGTGATGGAAGAGACATGAAGGAAAGTCTAATTAAAATCCATCTGCATAGGAATCTATGCTTCCTTTATCATTACTTTGTGTAGTAGGATTAGCCCCCCCCCAAAAAAAAAGGTGCACAATACAGATGAATTAAAAATGCTCAGCAACCCCAATAACCTATATTGCATTATTCTTTTTATTTTGACCTATTTACATATATTCTATACATAAATCCTTAAATCACAGGTAATATAATTTTTATAGAGCACTGTTACTTTTGGCAGAATATTTTAAAATTTGGAAATAAGATACAATGAATGAGTGAAGGCCATTTCTGTTCATACATGATGGAGGAATAATGATCCTGGTTCTTTGTCGAATACCCCAATTTAGAGATTTTAGAAAGACTGTTGTTAAGATTCCCCATGCTTGAAACATATATATTATTCATATACTCAATTTGAGTAGCAGTATAGATTATTTGAGTCTATGGTAATCTATTGGTGTTGATTAGTACCTATATGCCTGCATATCTTCCAAGCCCCATCTCACTTTTGGGTGGGAGTGTGTTAGTTGAGCATACCTACCATTCATCCACTGTAATAATTAGCAAGTCTACCCATTACAACCAAAGCACTTAAGATAGGGTCTTAAATTCTAGAATTTTGGGACGATTTCTGTCTTGGGGAGTTGCTTATTTAAAACAAATTAAAACATTGAGATACACAAATGCTTGGTGATGCCCAAGGTTTTACAGGAAAACCCAAACTTTTTGTGTTGTTTTCTGTTGGAGTTATAAATCCATTGCCGTTGATCTGTAAGCTCTTCATGACCTATTGAGTACACGGGAACAATAGGATACAGATAGAAAGTAAGGGACTTACTCTAAATTCCCATCTTGTCACTTTGCCTGCTCTTTATTTAAGAGAGCACTAATCTAAGGTCAAATTCCTTGTGTGTCCAATCACGCTTGGCTAATAAAAGAATATTCTATTCTGTTCTGTTCTGTTCTTTCTTCTCAGGCATAACATGTGAAGGATGTTGGAGGGATTTTTAAACAGTAAAATATTTGTGTTAATAAAGTAGTACTAGTGAGAATATTATTTACAAATTAGTATGTATGTAAGACAATGTGAAATATAACAGATCAAGTCTTAACGTATTTACTTTTCTTCCTTCTCAAGTCTCTTTTCCTCATTTTCCACTTATACAGTACTTTACTATGGCTTCTTCTTTCCTCCTTACCTCAATTACTGATATTGGAATGTCTGAATTTTCTCCTGGCTGTCTTGCTGTCTAACAAAGCTTTTACCACCCAAAGTTCCTCTGTCTAGTATCTGAATCTCCTTACACAACATAGTCTATCCTCCTGCTTCCCCTCCCTCCCCCACATTTTCACAAGCCGCTCCAGGATTTTCCTCCCAGTTTTTCTCCTAGTCCCAAAGCTATGATCTCTGGGCCCGTTCCTCCACTTCATTCGATATTAACCAGATGACATCCTCTCAGGCAGCATATCTTGCAGCATCTGAAATATAGCATGCTTCCACCTTTCTCGGTTTACTCTTTTTATATTGTATATCTAAGGCATGTGCCTGTCACTTTACAGGTGCCTTCTAGCATTTCTCCCCCTTTCTATCTTAGTGTTCTATCTTAGTGTTCTTAGTCCTATGTTGAGTTATCCCAAAAAATAAATCTAAGACATCTAGTACAGACCCAGACACTTTTCTTCCGGCAGGCATTTCACTCTGCCATGATGCTTTTTGCTAGTAGCATGCAGTTCGCTAAGTGCTAGGCATGTATTTGTAGTCTGCTGAAGCAAGGTAGAAAAACAAAACTTATCCAAATTCTCCCTCTCTTTCTTTAATGTACAGTACTGAAACACCTGCTATAAGGTATACAGCTTGCAAAACTATCTAAAGCTTTGACTTTTCACTGATTTCAAGTTTCAGCTACCAGGTTCGGAACAGTAGGTGAAGAACCAGAGTTTCCTATGGTAAAACTGAAGCACGGATAGTCCTTGCCTGCCAACTCTATTGCTAAGCCATGCAATTGTAAAGCATGAAGTCACATGACTGTGCCAATTTCCAATGGCAATTGCAGCAGCTCTAGCTGCTATTATTAGATGAATCTCTAATGCAGTTGCAACAATACTACAGTCACATGGGTGTGACTGCATCCTATGACCATTTGCAACCTGCTGTCAGCTTTCCCATAAACTTTGCTTGTCAGAGCTAGCATTGAAGGGTGGTCATGTGACCTTGGGACAGTGATATTGCAATAGTGAGTCAGTTGCCAAGCACCCCAATTGTGGTCACATGACTGTAGGAAAGCTTGAACAGCCACAACAAGGAGACATCATTAAGTACCTTTCATTTTAGAACTACTGTAACTTTGAATGGTCACTGGATGAGTGGACATTCAATGTGTTATGCCTCTATTTCCAACTGTGGCAACGGCGTACTCTTAGACAATTGCCAAGAAACAAATGTAGAAGGGCAAGATTATCTATTATGGGGAGCTTGGTACTGAGCAAACCTGATGAATAATCAAATACCAGGTTTCTCCCAACTCCCAATCTCACAAATCAGAAACCTTGTAGGCAAGGATGAAACTCTTTACTCCAAGGATTAGGATAACTGTTAAAGCAAGCAACCACCAATTACGAAATACAAATGAAATTATAATAGAAGCAAGATTCAATTTTGGTGCCTCTTCTGCCAATTTACCACGATCAGCTTTGAATTACGGAGCTGGATAGGAGAGATGATTTGTATCTGTGCATTGTTATGATAACAAATAATATGATCTACAGCATTTGTCTCTGACCTTGCTAACTCTACAGTGCATAGTAAGTTTGGGAAATGCTGCACTGTTCTAACTGAATGGTTATTAGGTCTAACGCCAATTTAAATCAAATAAAAACAAATAAACCAAACAATGGTACAGCAGAGGCTTTGGAATTGTCCTCAACAGGATTACAGTCTTCTTCTATTAAAAAACACAGTATTTCTATTTCCACTTAGACTTAAGGATATATATTCACATTTCCTAATGAATGCACATCCTCCTGTCTTTGACAATGGAGTTTCCATTTGAGGGGCAATTTAGACCCTGCTAAAAAGACACTCAAAAATACCATATATCAATAGGGTTTTTTAAAATCCTAAATAATTTGAAATGTACAAATAAAAATATAATAGCAGGGTTGTCCTAGAAATCAAAGAACTCTTAATCATTTGAAGGTGTATGATCCACTAGCAGAGGCAGAAAGGAGGAGGATGACTATGGAGATTCTCAGTCATCTAGGCCAAAGGTGCTTTTTCAGGAGGCAACTGGACTTTTTGTTTTTCTCTGAAGATGTTTCACCTTCTTATCCAAGGATGTTTTCTGTCGTATGTCCCTTCACTGTTGAAGACAGGGACAGGCTGTTGGGGATGAGTCTGCAGCCAGCAGCCAAGAAGGCGCCACACACATTTTACATTACTCAGGTGACCCTGAAGAAACAGAGAAATCTCTAATCGGCCTTAAGGTCTCGCTAAAAGAATGGAAATGACCAGCTACCTGCAAGGAATATAAATCCATCCATTCCATCCAATCAGAAGCTTCTTGGATGAGAAGCAAAACATCTTCAAAGAAAAACAAGAAAGTCCAGTTGTCTCCTGAAAAAGCATGTTTGGGACAAAGGGGAAGAACATTCCTCTTTGAGGTCTCAGTTTCCAGTCAGTCCCCTAAAATGTACTCCAAATGATTGGAAGATCTTCCATAACATAAAGAAAGCTATAAAAATGACAAGACTTTGCCCACACCTCATGTCCATCCAATATTCTGGATCCAACTCAATTTATACAAAAGTTTGGACGGGATGTTCATTACTACATTATATTCCTAGGATAGTTCCACCATAGACAGAATACCAACAATACCATACACTGGACAGAGACATGTTACTTCTTGAATAAAATGAAGTTGGGATTGCAAAAATTATTGCAGTGGTCACTGTTGATCATAACGCTAACTGCATGCAAATATCAAACAGCCTATCTTTCTTAGTTCCTTTTTAGCTAAAGCAATTCTTGGATTAACTGATTTACTGCTCTTACACAGAATCTGCAAGTCTTATCTCTTCGACTGAGTGATCAGTGACATGTCAAGCAACCTTTGTTTACTTTGGCACAAATACACTTGATGACATTTGTTGAAACAACGCAGAATGGCTTCCCTGGACTGGTGCTCTAAATTCTGCATTTTATCAGCTTTCTTTGTTAAAGTATTTTGGTAATTGTAAGAGGAGTTTCTGAAGATTGTACAGTTCAGTTGCTCCAACTATGCTGCATTTATTTCAATAAAATACTCACATGGAATTACATTTAGGTTGCATTTGTCCTACATCATTTCACTCAAGGTGCATGTACTGAATAGAATAGAATAGAATAGAATAGAATAGAATAGAATAGAATAGAATAGAATAGAATAGAATAATGGAAGGGACCTTGGAGGTCTTCTAGTCCAACCCCCTGCTTAGGCAGGAAACCCTACACCACTT
>JANHFT010008889.1:21296-41146 GCA_032467955.1 Pseudoxenodon macrops
GTTATGTAGCATGAGGCTGTATATTCTGCAATACTAAGACTGTTGGTGAGTCAACAGCGGGTCAGAGATGACAGTTGCTCTTTAAAAATTATGATTTAAATTGAATTGATTTAAATCAAGCTTTTTACTAGTGATTTAAATCAAATCCACCCTGGTTGTAGCCTGTCATTTTTGACTCCATATCAGTCTTCAGTTTTGTCTGGTAAAACATGCTAATTTTCCATACATCTTCTAAGCACATCTGTCTATAGTGCAGATGTTCTTAAAATTATCTTCTGGGTATAGTGTTCACAAATATTCCACAATAAGTTCAATTTTAAGGTACGTTGTTCCATTCTGTATTAGAAAATCTAATTTAAGTGTCCTTATCCTTTAATTGTAATATTTAGATTATTTTGGTTCCTTCTAGTATCCAACCTTCAAAGTCTCATCATAGTTTTATTTAAGAATCCAAAAGAACAGCTTTTTCCCATGAGGAAAATTCTTATAATTAATTTCAAAATCTTATTTCAAATCCATCTGGATCCTTAGTCCATTTGTAACTTTCTAGAATCAACATTGTAATCACTGTTTTTGAGAGATGGGGAGGAGGAGGGAAAGAGAATTCAACCTGTAATTAAAATTTCGTTTGTGAAGGATCAAAGGAGACACAATTCACTTATCTAGTGCTATAAAAATGTGTTGTTCCAAAGGTTTCAAATAATTTAAAAGCAATTAATAACTGATTTCCAAAGGTGATTAGAAAGGAACTATGGGAACTCAGTGTCCATAAAAGCATCAGCTGAAGTTTGGGCTAAAATAGCATTCCCTTGTCACCTAGAGCTCTAAACTGCCAGAGACTGCTGTTTAATGCTCTCCTTGTGAGGAACAATTATCAGGAATACTTCTGGATAATCCCAAATCCTTTCCTTGCCCTTTCACCAGCTCTTGGATTCTGCTACAGTTGTCAGCTCCACTCTTAGTGGATCTGCCTTCATTTCACAATTTCTTCCTTTGAGGTCAACATCAATGCATTACTAATTAAATAGCATAAAGTAGTAAATAAAAGTAGTGCAACTACTTATGCTCATAGATTAATCCATGGTTCCTGCTACTGGTGTTCCATAGGATCTTGAAGACCAGGTTGTTCTCCCAGGCTTGTGTTAACATGGATAAAGCTCCTTGTTGGATATGTTTCTGTCTATTTTTTAATAGAGCGATGAAATTTCAGTTTGGTTTGTTCTGCATTGCTTTTGTTTATTATATTGTGACCCTACATTGATTAAAATAAGTACCATTCTAGAATTTATTAGTTTCACCTACTACCATTTTCTGGATTTTTATAAAATCTGGTATCAGTCAGCAATTACAAATATATGTACTCATTTTGATAAGTAATTAAGATATGGTTCCACACTGTATCTGAAACCCTCCAAGCTATGTCATTATCACTTCTGATGCATCTGTTACAGGAAATAATCAGAATTCACAGTATTAACATACTATAAAATAATGAACAAGAGTTGATTATATTTACAGTTATAGAGTCAACATATATTCTATTTCCAGATATGAATAAAAACACTCACTGTTATGTCGCAACGTGGGATCAAACAAGCAAAACTGTATCAGCAGTTTCAGGGGGAATTCAGACTTTCCTTCAATATCTTCACTAAATTACGCTACCACAAATTGACATTATGGGGCTTTTGCTCCACTTAAGGTTGAAAAAGGTCTATTTGATCAATGACACAGGCATAAGGCAGTGAGGGGTGGTTTGATTGGGAGTGGTAACAAGTAATGAATCATTTGCACCAAACTGGCATTAGTATACAAGTAGAAACGAGGTAAGGTTTGAGTTGTGATACCATAATGCATGTTTCTTTTTGTTTCTTTCTTTTTTTTTTGTTATCATATCTATCAGTAGACACTTAAGGTCAACACAACTATGTCCTGCCTTTGGGGAACATTCTGTTTTTCCTTTTGTTCCAGAAATAGTCCGGGTCTCAACCTTCCTATTTCATCACTGCCAATCTTGTTGCTGATTACACAACCACAGAGCTTCTGCCTGAATGGCACCCACAGATGGAAATAGCAACTGCTGCATATGGCCTGGATGAACAGCAAGCACTAGGAACATGTTAATTATATAGGCCTGTTTCTCCAATTTTGCCTTCTCTGGCCATCCCCACATCTGCATCAATGGTCTTCATATTCCTACAAAAATATTAAATGTAGGCTATCAAGTTGTTCACAGCAAGTCATGGTTAACTGAATAAAACACACTACATCATAAATTGTGGTTTACAAACCACAATTTCCAGTTTCACAAATCACATTGAATCAAAGCTAAATAATCTGTATAGCACATTGTGATAATTGAAGCCAGATACAAAAACTGTATATAACTCTACCACCTAGACCAGGGTTGTCAAACTCGATTTTATTGAGGGCTGCATCAGGATTGTGTTTTACCTCATGGGGCCAGGGTGGGTGTGGCCAGGGTGGGCTTGGCCAGCTTGACTTCACTCGTGTTGCGGCCCCTGTGGTGGCCCGAGCAATCTGCCAGAGAAAACAGGCTCCGGAGCTCCGTTTCTGGCTGTGACGGCCTCCTGCAACCCTTTGCCAGCAAAAACAGAGCCTGGGAGGGCTGCACGCAGCCCTTGCAAGCTCCGTTTTCAGAGGCAATGGCCTCTGTTTTTGCTGACAGAGGCACTGCGGGCTGGTCCTTTGCTGTTTCCAGGGTATCTCCATGGACCAGATCTAAGCACCCCATGGGCTGGATCCGACCCTTGGGCCTAGAATTTAACACTCCTGTCCTAGACACTGTACTTTTCAGCCTCCATTTGTTAGCCCTTGTTTATGGAATTGTTTATATAATTCAGACATCAAAAATATCTAGGACCATTTCTACATAACCTATCTTCAGAAAATTCATGATTAATGCCTCAAAATAGACTTATAATGCTAAAATGACTTTATTACTTGGTTCACTACTGGTCGCTCTGATGTAGGTTTCCCTAACTTATGTTTACCATATGAATTTCTCAAACAACAGCAGTTCTGAATCAATAACTCTTTGTGGCTATTTTCTGAACCTCCCTTTGTCTTTAGAAGGGTATCAAACATGTCAATTTCTTATAGAACATTGTATGAGTCACTTTAGATGGAAGGTTTGCATTGGATTTCCCAAAGGATCCCCATATTTCCATCGACATGAAAAATAAAATTATCAAACAAGGAAGAAGTGTCGTCGGACATTATAAGGGAAGGACAAAATGTCTGAAATCAAACTGGAGATCATTAATACTCAGGCTCCCAGAGCCCATAAAATAGGATGCCAAAAAAGCAAATGAAATTGCAAAATGCTTCAATATGGAGTGCTGTTATAAAACCCATTAGCTTTTCCAAGCTATTCTCTCTTCAGGATAGTCTCTCTTCAAATATCTTCAGCATATTTCAAGCTCTAAATTATAAAAGTCTCCTATTGTTTCTAATTATTATATGGTAGTGAAGGTGTTGTTTTTGTTTTTTTTTACCAAAATGGAAAAAAAGTAGAAAAGTTTTAATTTCAAGCATATTTCAGCAAAGCGAATAAAAAGGCAATTGACAGAACACTGTATAACCACAAAACATGAAATACAGCAAAACACAATGCCTGAGGTCACCAACTGATCCACAAAAGGCACTTGGCAAAGATGGAACCACAGCAAAATATTTTGCACTTGTTTGTAACAGCAGTCTTTAATTTTGCTGATCTCACTACAGTGACATAGAGCTTGGTTGTTGTTTTTTTCCTAATTTACAAATGAGATGGCACTGCAGTGCATAAGCCTTGCCACACTTTATTGTATTTGCAGAGAATATCTAAAGACAGTGCCATGGGTCAATCCCATTAATATATGCATTGCACTTTTGGAGAAGAGCTAGAAGGAGGAGACAAAACTTCCAGGCTACAAAGGAAGGCTTGCTCATCCTTTCAATTGCTCAGCAAAAAGACATGCCTATCATTTCTGTTTTTCAATTCTGATTGTGACAGCCAGGTTTTCTGTTTTATTATTTTACTCTAATCTGCTTTTTTTTTTTTTTGCAACTGACAAGAGGAAAAGTTATAGCCAGGAGCTAATGTGGAGGTTTTTCCACATATGATAAATCAATATGGTTTTAGTTTCTGATAACTTCTGTGATTTTTCTCTTGAATGTGTGGGAATTTATTAATTTATTAGTACTGAGATATGGGACATGTTTAGATATGGTATGAGTCAGAACTTTCCAGCTTACCATAAAAAAATATGATTTCCTCCCCTTTTGGCTATTTCTATCAGTAGGAATGAAGATACCAAGGATAGTCCTTCCACAACTTTTTCAATGTCATATGCAAACTGGGAATATTGACTTGCTGTCCAAAGGAAGTTAGAATTGAAAGCTAAAACCAAGTCATAATGCAGACTAATATAAAGGAATTCAAGAATTACAGCCCATCTATGGTATTCTTTTAGAATTCTTCTAGACAATGTGCAGAAAAGTGACTGTACATTTTTAATTTTTTTTAAAAATTTAACTGTGATTAGCTACCAATGGGTCATATAAGATGGTATAACTATTATGTTCCTTTCAAGAACTCTTCCAGATTTGCATTTCATGGTGCATTTTACATATATAGTTATTATTCAACTGCTGATTAAAAGCTAACACTCTCTTACAGCAACCAACATAGGTTTTTCTGGCCCATCCTTCCCCATAATAGTCAGGTTACTTTTGAAAGAATCAGCAATTTGAGAACACAGTAAGGCAGAGAAATATCGTCATTTCACCACTCTAAGTGCCATTTGAGCTCTTATCTGTGTCAGATTCGCTCTTTTGTCTCCTGCCAGTGTCATGTCCTGCTAGGTTTATCCTGAATCTCATGTTGCTTCATTCTCTAAAGCTCCTCAATAAAGCAAGGGTAATCAAAAGAGTTCATGGCTCTGGACATGAAAACAAACATGAAAACAGAGGCTCTCTACCTCTGTTTTACAGCAAGTGACTAAGAATTTGCAGAAATCCTTACCAAATTCCCCAATCTCTCTCTCTGAAAACCCTGAGGATCCATTAAACAACTCAGGAAGACCAACTGAACAGATCCTTTAGCCCTGCTGACAGAGATAGTACCAACAAGTTCAAACTCAAGCAGAAAGTGACCCAACAATGGCAAAGTTGAATGTTGATGTCCACCAATTTCAGTTCATATCATATCTGGTTTGAAATGAAAGTCAGGTCCAGCTTGAAGCCAACCTCAAGAGCCAGGTCCCTCATAATCTGTGGTAAACTTATGATTGTCATGCTGGCCATAAAATAGCTAATGGCCTCTGATGTCCACTCCAAGGATGACAGTAGAACAGCAACAGTCCCTGTTTCTTCCTTGAATCAAACAGCTTCGCTATTTCGCCTACCAATTTTAAATACTTTTTTATTATGAGAATGAATGGAAAAAAGACACCTGTGACCAAACGTTTTTCATTTAAAGTTGAATTCTTACTATTAGCTGATTTCATTTTAAACCTAAAAGCAATACACACAAAAGCACAAGGGGCTCACCCATCCTGAAAACACCCCCAGGAGTGGTGCGGGCTATCCCAGACTTACTGGGTAGGCCACCAACTCCAATAGGAATGCACTGGGCTCCAAATCGCCCAGCACAGCCAGATTTCCATCCTGATTACACCAGATGGGGTACAATCTACCCCAGATCTAGCTGAGAGGGACATAGCCAATTCAAGAGCTCACGAGTGGTGAGAATTGACTGGCTAACCTGTGGTTCATCCCAGCACTGCCACTTGAAATGCGGACTTCAGGTGAAGCCGCTGCCTCGTGTGCAATGATTTCATTGCCTCTCTTTTTCTCTCTCTCAGACTCCTAAGCTATTGGCTTTATCTAATGGAGCTCAATATGGCTGATAGGGAGTCTCCAGAACAGGGGGATCGTTTCCCTGCGCTGCCTGGATCATCGGCTGGGTCTTCAGCAGCTGGTAAGGCCCCTGCATCAAAAAGGGGCAATCGTTCCTCTGCTAAGAAGAACTCTAACGCTTCAGATAGAGATGCAGAGAGGAGACTAAGAGCTCTTGAAAATCATTTCGCTATGGCTGAAAAAAAGCAAGCTGAATTGGATGGGGGAGAGGGTTGGGTTCCTCCCCCGCATTTCCTGCAGCCTCCCACACTTTTTTCTGCTGAGCAGTTGGTTGTTACCGATGCTGCAGATTTGCAAAACTGGCCTCCAGAAGGCGGGTGAGAGCTGTCTCCAGAGTTGTCCTTACAAGGGAACAGTGAGCAAGATTCTGATCCCTTTTCCAACTTTTACTGGATTATTCTCTCCGGCCATGTTCAAATCCGTATTACACAAAGCCAAAGCAACTGCTCGATTAGGGGGAGAACCTGATCTGGCTGAGGTGCCACCAAGCCCTCAGGACCAGACTGTTTTTTTTCTTCTGAACCTAAGGTGGAACAGGAAGAAACCCCAGTCCCTCAGTGATTCACTGATGTGACCCAAAAGCAATGGGACAGGCCAGGCTCTTTTCCTACTCCCAGTGGGAACGATAGGCGATTTTACCACCTGGGACCAAGCCTCTCTGAGGCACTCCTCTTGCCGGAGTTGGATGGTCCAGTCGCTTTCCTGGCTGCTACATTGACAATTCTTTCTGGAGACATTGCAGATAGTTTAAAGGCTGAGGACAAAAGAGCAGAATTAAATATGTGAAGAACCCACTAGGCTGCCACCTGGGCTATTAAGGCAGCATCAACTGCTTCTTTCTTGAACAGAACCACCCTTCACCAGATGCAGTCAAGGTACCACAACAGGAGGCTAGACTACACCAGGATATTAACAAACTGGTAGCTTCCACTCAATTTTCTATTATGCCACATTGAATGTGACAAAGTACGCCTCCAGGGCACTTTCATCCACAGTGACATCCAGACGTTTGCTTTGGCTTCGATAGTGGCAAGCCGATGTAAAATCCAAGTGGCAATTGGCCTCTGCCTCTTATACGGGGGGTAAACAGTTTGGGGAGGCTCTTGACCCTATACTGGTGGAAAACAAGGACAGACAGAAGGTATTACCATCCCTGTCCAGGAGAGCAGATAGACCGCCCTCAGATAGGGCAGGATCTCATGACAGGCAGCAGTTCCAGGGCAAACGTCCATTTAGGAGGTCAGAAGGGTGACCCTTCTGCAGGACAAAGTGACAGTCAATCCAGCCCTCCCATTGGGGGTCTGACCCTGTTTGCAGCTCAGTGGGAGGCAACCATTATGGACCATTGGGTCCGTAGCACAGTCAAGTCAGGGCTAGCCCTAGAATTAATCTCAAACACCACCACTCCAGGGACTTCATTCATTGCCCAGTCTCCACGAATTAGGGGAGAACTCATCTGCTGAACATTCAGGCCATACAGGCAGTACCCTGGGACCAAAGAAAACAGGGCTGCTACTCCATCCTATTCATGGTCCCAAAGAGCTCAGGGGATTGGCAGGCTATCTTAAATTTAAAAAAGCTCAATGACTTTGTAACTTACAAATGATTCAAGATGAGCTCCCTCCAATCCATCCTGGAGGGCATAAGAGAAGGCGACTTTCTCGCCTCAATAGACTTGACAGAGGCTTATCTCCACATTCCAATTTTACCAAATGACCAACAGTTCCTGAGATTCTGTTATGCAGGGAATCACTTCCAATATAGGGCATTGCCTTTCGGCTTGGCATCAGCACCCAGAGCCTTTATAAAGGTGTTAGTGGCACTAGCAGCTCATCTCAGGCCATGCCAATTGAAATTCAGTGCTATCTGGATGACCTGCTCATCCAGGCCAGTACACCAGAGAGGACAGGAATGACCATTCCGGTCCTACACGAGCATGGCTTCTCAGTGAAAGTAGGCAAGAGTCATCTGAACCCTACCACATGTCTACTACACCTGGGGGCAGTGATTGACACAAGGCTATGCCAGGTATTCCTGTCACAGGATCGCCAAAACAGTTTAGTGGAGCTGGTGAACAGGATAAGGGGAGAAAGCTACACATCGGTAGCTCTTCTGTCCCAGCTGTTGGGGAAGATAATATCTTGCATATCAATCATTCCTTGGGCGTGGCTTCACACAAGAGCATTATAATGGTTCCTGTTGTCATTTCAAAGCCTGGGCACCAGCAACTCAGAGATCCGCGTTCAATTCACCCCAGCAGTCCTGAAATCCTTCAGATGGAGGACATCATCGGCCCTAACTAAGGGCTGCACCTTCACAGAAGTCAGTCAACTCACAGTCACATCAGATGCCAGTCTTTTAGGCTGGGGGGCTCATTTTCAGACACACATGGTCCAGGGTCGTTGGTCCCAGAAAGACTTACTCAATAATATAAATTGGCTAGAGCTCAGGGTGAGCCATCTGACCATTTGACAGCTTCAGCCTTTACTACAGAGTTACCACATAGTGATTCTTACTACAGAGTTACCACATAGTGATTCTAACAGACAATGTGTCCGCCAAGACCCACGTCAATCGGCAAGGGGGGACCCCCTCCAGGGCCCTCATAGACGAAACGCATCAATTGGGTCTTTTGGTGGAGAAACACCTCAGCTCGATCAGGGCGGAGCACATTTTGGGGGCTTCAAACACACAAGCAGACAGGCTAAACCGGACCATAATAGACAATGCTGAATGGCAGTTACATCCCAAATTGTTCAGAGAACTATCAGAGAAGTTCAGCTGCCCAGTAATAGACCTGTTTGCCTCCCTAAAAAATGGCCAATTTTTCACCAAGTTCAGGCACTTGGGACAGAAGGGACTAACGCTCTCTGCAGCCCATGGTTGAGTGGGCTGATGTATGTATTCCCGCCTCTCCCCCTCATTCCTGAGGTAATTTGGAAGATTTTGAGCGAGAGAACGAAGATTTTGCTGGTGGCTCCTCATTCACCAAGATGCACATGGTGTGCGGACCTCATGAATCTGTCAATATCCCGACCCTGGAGGATCCCTCAGGAGAGGATCTCCCTTTGCCAGGAGGGCTTGAACCACCCAGAGCCTCAATGGCTTCAACTGACTGTCTGGAATTTGAGAGGGACTTTCTAAGGCTCAATGGTTTTTCCTCCAGGGTGGTATGGACAATCCAGGCCTCCAGACAATCTTTCATGAACAGAATCTACAATTCTACTTGGTCTTCCTTTACCAAATGGTGTTCTGGAGAAAACATCCCTCCACTCTCAGCATCCATACTACTCTCAGCATCCATACCGAGGATTGTCCCACAATACTCTTTGTTTGGTAGATGGCAGCTCCATCCACGATGATCTCATGCAAAAAGTGGAATTATCTTGCTCAAATTCCAGTCATTTGCACATTTATCAAAGGAGCAGCCAATCTGCAACCACCAGTAGTACATAGATATCCCTGCTGGGATTTGCACAGGGTACTGCAGGCACTCACATCATAGCCATTTAAGTCCTTGAGATCAGTCAATTTGAGATTTTTGACATTTAAGACCGTTTTTTTAGTGGCCATTACTTCAGCCAGATGCATTTCAGAGCTTACAGCACTCTCAGTTAGGGACGATTTGTGTATATTTCACACCGACAGGGTAGTTCTAAGACTGGATCCCTCATTATGCCGAAAGTGGTTCCACAGGGTCCAAGAACTAGTTCTTCTGATTTTTGCGCAAGACCAACACAGGCTTTGGAAAAGACATGACACAGTTTGGATGTGCGAAGGGCCCTCAAAGTTTACATCAAGAGAATGAGACCATTACGCAAAACAGAGTCCCTGTTTGTATACTTTCATTCTGCTTCTTTGGGAGCTAGGGTCACTCCATCAACAGTGGGCAGTGTTCTGATCCAGCTGCCAGACCAAAGAACCCAGCACAAATAGCGTCCATACAAAGCTTGTTTTAATATGAACAAACTACTAATTAGTTGTCTTAGCAGTCATTGTATAGTTCATTAAATGATTAATCAATCTTTTCAGTGCAACAGCTGCAAATTCACCTTCTTAACAGCCATCAATAGTCCAAACAAAAAAAGACCACAATTCAGACGAAGAGTCTTTCTGATAACAACCTGAAATCTTACTGTTGTGGCAAAATGCCCAGAAGTAATTTGCAGGAAATCTTGACAACTTTCCAACCAGAGCCAAACAGGATTTTACCAGTCAAAGACAAGACATGGAATGAACGAAGCTGTTTCCTGCAAATTTGGTCAGTCCTTTTTCTTACTTAAATAGGCTATGGGAGTGGCCAATTATCCCCAAGCCTACTCCCGAGTAGTCCTTCTTCTCAGGAGCCATTCCTGTCTTTTGGCAGCTCTGCACGCGCACGGATTGAGAACAGGCTCTTCCACTACTTCTTCTTCACTCATGACAGCCTCTGGAGATTCTGAAGGCCCTGGTTGAATCCCTGCCCCTGGCACCAAGTCTTCTCCAGCCTCCTCACTGTCCAACTCTGGTGCTAGCTGTACAGGCTGCTGGCAAAGCACCACATTAGCCTCCTCGCTGTCTGAATCAATTAGTAGCTGCACAGGCCGCTGGCGGGCCACAACAGGCAGGTGGCTCAGAGCATGCATAGTTACGGCATATAATAGTCAAGGCAGGCAAGTGCCCACTCGACTAGGAGTGCTGCTGCTATGGCAGAATGGGTGACTCAGGCTCCCATTGAAGACATTTGCAGAGCAGCTACTTGGTTGTCGCCTTCTACCTTTGTTAGACACTACAGGTTGGATGTTTTCGCATCTGCGGAAGCATCTTTTGGTAGGAAGGTCTTGCAAAGGGTACACAGAGCAGGGGTTCTCTGGACCGGGAGGTGGCCCCACCCTGGACATTAATCAGCTTTGGTATGTCCCATGCTTTGGACTCTCCCAAAACCTATCTGGAGAAGGAGCATTGGTCTTACCTGAGACGCACCTTCTCAAGCGGTTGTGGGAGAGTCCAAAACCCACCCTATATGTGTGTATATATGTATATTTCCTGGTCCGGATCTTTGAGTATATTAAAGGGTAACTGGAGAGATGCTACCTTACTCAACTACACCTTCACCAAATAACTGGAGAGGAAAGGAACCGGAAAGGCATGGCTAGAAAAATTTGTCGATTCAGTCCATGGTGGAAGTCAACCCATGCTTTGGACTCTCCCACAACCATCTGAGAAATTGCATCTCAGGTAAGACCAATGTTCCATAAAGAGGTATAATATTAAAAAAAAACTTTTTTTAAAACATTCCTCTGAACTAATAAATCTCTTATTTCATGCTGGTACCTTCACACCCACAAAAGTACATTATCGTTATCCCATAAATGTTTTATCACTTTAAAAATATATAAACTTTTGCAGAAAAGCTATTTTCCTAAACTTGTTTTAGCAAGCCTGGAAAATTATAACATCCATTTATTACAATATTGAATAAATCAAACACAAAAGGAAATTGTGATTCTCTAAATTACATTGCTTTCTGTATCCCACACCCAGTTATGCCAAGTAACAATTTTGGAAGTAAACAAGAAGTTTATAAAGAAAGCTTGATGTTTGTTAAATCCACATTACTCATCAACATACATCTTGTATTGCAGGAGGGTAAAATGGAGAAAGGCAGCATTTAAATTGCCTACATACCTGTCCTAAGAAAGTGGGGAAATAATGGCTATCAAAACTATTATAGCAGATAATTATGCCAAGCAGGACTCTTTTGTAATAGCACCAGTTATCCATATGACGCTGTATCTACTGGTATAGTGAATGAAGGGTCTTTGCTATATGCCATTCTGAGTCATTCTTACACAGCCAGATTTTCATTCTGAGGGAATTTTAAGTTGCTAATTAAATAGCAGGGTTTCTCGTGGGTTGCCTTAGAGGAGGTCATATCCAGAAAGGCAATTCTTCCCATTTTAATATTTAATGCATTGCTTTCTTCTTTCACTTTAGATCTTACCAGAACTTCAACCACTGCAATTGCCCAGAAAGACAGCCTACGCCCACACTGCCAGCAGTAATTCAGCTGGAAATATACTGCAGAGATCTACAGTTTACTCTACTAAAAATGCAACAAGAAGCCTTCACAACCAAAGAAAGAATTTTCCTGCAACTTTTTTATCACATTTCAGCCTCACTATTCTTCATACCAATTTTAAATACTTTTTTATGAGAACGGAGGAAAAAATACTTGTGACCAAACTGATTTCATCTAAAGCTGAATTCTTACTGTTAGCTGATTTTATTTCAAACCTATTAAGTGTAGATAATAAAATCCAGAAGTGAGAAATTCCATCTTATTCACTTGTCTGTTACTGCAAAGCAAAAAAACAAAACAAAAAGTAAAACCATAGCAGATTTGCTCAAATTAATGCAGTGCAGCTGAATTCTGCCAATGGCAATCTCCCTGAAATATTATGACAAAAATGAAAGCAGAATAAAATCCCATTCTTATCACGAATATAAGAGTTGACAAAAAAATAAAGCAAATAAAATATGAAACTCAGACATTTTATGCAGGCAAATGCCATTTCCCAGCATAAACAACTTCATGTAAAGAAGGAGGTACAAAATCTGATTTATTCATTTCTGGCACTACTATTGTCTGTGGCAATCAATTGCTTTGATTAGCAGTAATTGAGATAAGAGAACTCTAGTGTGTTTTAATGCCCATGTCTCCTTTTTCAATGGCAGTATAGTACAGTATAGTTGGGTTTCTTAAAGAGAAATTGTATCTTTTTTTATATGTACATAACTATGCTCTTCAACAGCCTCTGCTGCACAAGAAAAGAACCGCGTTATTCTCATAAACCTAGAGTCAGGAACAACTAGCACATATGTGTGAGGGGAACCTTTACATTTACCTTTTACATGTTAGATAACAAAGTTGGAAAAGAAACATTAGCTGAAAGTGTGCAGTAAAATATATCATTTTACCACTATTAAACATCTTCCAGAAAATCAGAGATCTCAGATGCAACATACAGTACACTGGAACCAGGATTGCTTTTGAAAACAGTAATGTTATCAGATTCTCCTTCTTATTTTGACTTTCTCGACTTAAAGCAGTACAATAGAACATTGTAGAAATGTTACAGAAAACTTTAGACATATATTCAGCTTGTAATAAGAAAGTAGTCATGCTTCTAGAAATTTTTGGATTGGCCTTGGATAAAGTATTTAAATGGGTTGGTCTTGGATAAGGTATTCAAATGCCACAATGTTTTTATATTTGGAAAGATCGAAATCACACAAGCCATGGTATTCTCCATGACACTCATTGGAAGCTAACACTGGAGTTTATAGAAGCAAGATAGGAAGAATATATAGGAAGAATATTGATGCTTCTGAACTATGGAGTTGGAAAAGACTCCTGAGAATACTCTGGACAGTCAAGAAAATAAACAAATAGATAATTTAACAAATCAATTCAGAGTTCCCACTTGATACACAAATCTATCAAAGTGGTTGCTAAGAGTCAACAACAATATAATCAATCAACTGAGCCCTGGTGGTGCAGTGGTATTGCAGGCTAACTCTACTGACTGCCAGAAGTTCAAGGTTGACTCAGCCTTCCTTCCTTCCTTTTGAGGTCAGTAAAACGAGGACCCAGCTTGTTGGGTGCAATATGCTGACTCTGTAAACTGCTTACAGGGGGCTATAAAGTTCATTGAAGTGGTATATAAGTCTAAGTGCTATTGCTATTACTTTCGCTATTAGTCACAGTGGAAACAGAATGCTGGACTAAATGGCCTTTCTAGTATGACCCTCCTATTGTTTTATATGTTTTATTTTTCTCTCAAGGCCAATCATAAAACAGTCATATGGGTTCCAAATCTATTTACATGCATAAAAATATATAAGCAGCTTAGTTTTATTTATTATTGTTACATATTGACAACCTTTCTAAAGTAAATTTAGAATTAGCCTTTCAAAACTGATATGCTGTTAAACTTAAAGAAATAAAACAGAACAAAATAAATAAAAATGAATATCACATAATGGATGATGACCCTAATAAAGATCTGATAGTTTTACAAGCAAGTGGAAAACAAAACAAAATATTTTCACCCTTACAGTGGTATGTGCCTTCCTCTACCAGAAACCTGAGAGTTTAAGAGTTCTGCACAGCACCTTATCTATTCCTAGCACTGCACTCTTTCAGACAGTACTTTGATGTTGTTCCTGGGATCTGCTACTATCTCAGCTTAGAAGTCACAGTCCCGAATGCTCCTATCACTATTTGGACCACTTTGGCCTTTACTTTCCACATCTTTTCTAGTTCCTCCTTCAGACTCTGCTATTTACTTCTTCAGCTTCTCATAATCTTCCTTCATGATGTTGCTATCATTTGGCACTGATACATCTATTACCCCAACTGTCTTCTGCTCCTTGATTCTTAGCCAGTACCTGCTTGTTTGTCTCAATCTGGAAGTCCCCCAGGACCAGTTAGTCTCCATAACATTCTGTGTAATCTCCGATTTGGATTTAGGAGGGTCTTTGCACAATGCCAGCTACCGGTATGTGGTTGTACCGTTTAATGTAATATGTGTTTTTCCTGTCTGCATCTTACACCCTGCCGCTATGTGTTGGGATGTCTTTGAGTCTCTCTGCATAGTCTGCATCTCAGATCCTCTCTAATGTGGTAAACCCGTACATCTATGAATCAGTTACTTAGTGCCTATTTTGTGCTGCTATAATCAATGCCTCAGTGCTGTATTTTAGACTAGCCCTTCCCGCTCACTGGTAGGATTTCTCAATGTCATCCACTTCATCTACCTGTCAATGCTACATCCCATGCAGGTTGTTGCCTTGCCATGGCACTGCTTTATCTTTCTCCCATGTTTTCTGCTGCCTCAAGCATTTTCTCAGCAGCTCATTACTGAGTGCCGACTTACTGATAGACTTCAATAGAATTCTTTATTGGCCAAGTGCGATTGGACACACAAGGAATTTGTCTCCGGTACATAACCTCTCAGTATACATATAAGCAACAAGTGATAAATCATGATCATAATCATAAATACAATCATCATAAATCATAAGATACAACACTCAGTGATAGTCATAGGATACTAAATAGCAATCAACATAAATCATAATAGGATATTAAATAGAAGCAATCAACATAATTGTAAGATACAAACAACAAAGTTATAGTCATAAGAAGCTAAGGAAATAGGTAATAGGCAAGATGAGAAGGATAATAGTAATACAGCCCTACCAGGTGGTTTGACATCCCAGAGCATAAGGCAGTGTTGTGGAAATTAGTTGTTTAGTGGAGTGATAGCATGGGGAAAGAACCTGTCTTTGTGTCTGATTTTGTTGTGCAATACCCTGCAGTGTTGTCTTGAGGGAAGAAGTTGAAAGAGTTTATGTACAGAATGAGAGGAGTCTGTAGATATTTTCATAGACCTCTTTCTAGTTCGTGCAGTATACAGGTCTTCAATGGAAGGCAGGCTGGTTACAATTGTTTTTTCTGCAGAGTATCCTATGATTGACAGGGTATACATATTGATGGCATGGAACTTGTTCTTCCCACTGAACTAGTTCTTCCAGACTGGTTTTATCTTTTGATTTTTGTTTTAATGTTTCTGTCTTCTTGCCTCCTTGTCATGGTTCCCATGGGACCCCAAGGTATTTATATCTGGTCTGGATGTCTGCTATGACATATAGTTCCATCCCATCAATCTTAACTATCTTCTCTCTCTTCTCTAATCCAAATGATATTCCAATGTCCTCACTATAGATCCTTGTCAGTGGATTAGCGAGTAAATATCTTATTCACTCTTGGCATACAGCTTGATGTCATTCATGTAGAAGAGGTGAATGATGATAGATCCACTCTTGAACTTGTATCTTATATCCAGTCCTTCAGATTATCTGGCTGAGGGAATGCAAGCCTATGCAGAACAGCAGAAGGGATATGCATCACCTTGATATATGCCACACTTGATGGCCACTTGTGCAAGCTGTCTTGAGATGACTTTCAGTGTTGTCTTTCACTTATTGTCAGATTGTCCTCGTTCCCCAATATCTTGTTAGTGGACCTTGTTAGTTTTTTTTTTTTCCATCAAGTATGTATTAGATAACAGATACAAGTATAAACAAGATTATGAATACATGAGATAGATTAGGATAAAAGAGAACAATAGGACAGGGACAGTAGGCACGCTTCTGCACTTATGCACGCTCCTTAAAGACCTCTTAGGAATGGGGTGAGGAGGTCTACAGTAGACAGTCTGAGGTTAAAGTTTTGGGGGTTTGGGAAAGAAACCACAGAGTCAGGTAGTATATTCCAAGCATTGACAACTTTGTTACTGAAGTTGTATTTTCTGCAATCAAGTTTGGAGCGGTTTACCATAAGTTTATATCTATTGTGT
Organism: Pseudoxenodon macrops; assembly: GCA_032467955.1. Taxonomy (NCBI): domain Eukaryota; kingdom Metazoa; phylum Chordata; class Lepidosauria; order Squamata; family Pseudoxenodontidae; genus Pseudoxenodon; species Pseudoxenodon macrops. Next base: position 37,628 of record JANHFT010008889.1, read on the forward strand.
GCTCTTGCATTGTTTTGGTTGAAGCTGAAGTATTCATTGACAGGAAGGACATTGTAGCAGATGATTTTATGAACTACGCTTAGGTCGGTCCAAAGATGGTGAAGTCCTAAGTTGTCTAAGCCCAAAATTTCAAGCTTGGTGGTTTAAGGTATTTTGTTTCGAGCAGAGAAGTGGAGGACTCTTCTTGTGAAATATCTCTGGACTCATTTGATTGTGTTAATGTCCGATATGTAGTTCCAGACAGATGAGCTGTATTCAAGAATTGGTCTAGCAAAAGTTTTGTATCCCTTAGTTAGCAGTCCAATATTACCAGAGAAGAAGCCACACATGATTAGGTTAACAACTCTTAATGCTTTTTTTGGCAATGCTGTTACAGTGAGCTCTGGCTCATTGTAAGTCTTCAGACATTTGAAAATTGCTTTTCAAATTTTGTTCCCCCTTAATTTTCATACCTAGCTCTTTTGATACTTCATTGGACTTAGAACTTCCTCAGAACTTTACCATCTACATTGGTAACAGGATCAATAAATGAACTTCTCTCTTTGGTCCCTAAGGAAGCTATGGGGCAGCAAAAAGACAGGTCAACTTTTGCAGCACCATGGATAGCTCTGAGTCAACAACTTGTCTCAACAGAGATAAAGTGTTCTTTATCCTTGGAAACCTTCCTCGGCCTCTTTTCCTCCAGAAGGAAAAAAAAAAGATGCATAATATTTTTGAAAATACTTTTCTAGGAATCACACAGGAATATACTCCAGATGGTTCCTTCTTGCAGCTAGCTTTCAAAGTTGTTGTGTGTCATTCAGGTGCAAAGGTCTTGGAATAAGAAAGAGCTAATTCTGCAGTGGTTCTTTGTATGGCACATCCTCCAAGTGGTAGGCTTTCTTCATAGAAATGTAGGTTAGACAGCCATCTGTTGAGGCTATGTGCTGCACTGAGCAGTCAAATTTGATGACCTAAATAGATTCTACCAATTCTACTGATATTATGAATTCATAAACCAGTTCCCTGGTCTCTATTCTTCATCTCTGTTATTGCTAGTCTCTTACAGTATGTCTGAAAACAATCCTAGGGCAAACAAACTTAAAAGTTGGGGTGGGGAGAAGAATGCCTTGGAGTATAACTTTCATTTCCCCCCTAATGCTGTCCTTCCAATATCTAAGGGGGCTGCTACAAAGAAGAGGGGGGTCAACCTATTCTCCAAAGCATCTGAAGGAATGGATTGAAATTAAACAAAGAGAGAAGCAACCTAGAAATAAGGAGAAATTTCCTGACAGTTAGAACAATTAATCAGTAGAATGACTTGCTTCCAGAAGTTGTGGGTGCTCCAACTCTGGAGGTTTTTAAGAAGAGATTGGACAACCATTTGCCTGAAATGGTATAGGGGTTTCCTACCTAAGGGCTGAGCTGAGGGTTGGACTAGAAGTTCTGCAAAGTATCTTCCACCTCTGTTATTCTGTTAAATCAGGGAGTCCATCATTAAGTCAGATTGTGGCTATTACATAAACATTGAAAAAATATGTGTCCCCCTTTCTTTCTTTCTTTCTTTCTTTCTTTCTTTCTTTCTTTCTTTCTTTCTGCTTCTCATTTTGTCTCACATTTTTATCTAGATGGAGATCATGTGGTCTGAGGTTTAATTACTATATTCTCATGGAATGCTTAGTGAATAACACCAATAGTACAAATGTTGAAGATTATTTAAAATAAAGCAAAATAACCTCTGGAGTTCTGTTGTCCTCCATGTAGATCTCCTTAACAGAAAGAATTAAGTGGAAATATTTAAAAAATATCACTGGCTAAAAGCCTTGGTGGGGCTATGCAAGGCTAATTGCTTATTGCTGGTATAAAATGATTATATATGCTTACATAATTGTAAATTATAATTAAAATATCTGATGTGAGTAATTGTAATAAATTATGCACTCCTTATTTAGAGCATTCCAGTCTGCTTAGAAGCTAAGGAATTTGGAGTAGTGAATGAATTTTGGAGCTAGTTGATTATTTTCTGTCTCATTCTGATAAATTATTAGTGCCTACCAGCATTGGGTTTCATTTATATAAAAGATTGTTACTTTTTTATGCAGTTAAAATTGGTTACATGAAACGGCAATGTTTGATGTAATGCAGAGGTGGGAAGAAGACATCTTGAACTTACTGATTTTCAATAAGTCAGCGAGAATTTCAGAAGTCCATTTGCTTTGAAATAGTAGCTAATCAGGGCATCATGGCATTGGTTAAAGACATTGAACTTGTCAGCTGGAGAGCTGACAGCCCAGGTTCGAAACCTGAGCTCTGTGCAAAAGGGTGAGCTCCTGTTACTTTCCACAACAGTTCAAAAGCATGCAAATGTGAGTAGATAAATAGATACCACTGTGGTGTGAAGGTAATAGTATTCCATGTGCCTTTAGCATGTAGCCATGCTGACTACACGACTGTGGAAATTGTCTTCAGACAAAGCTGGTTCTCTCAGCCAAGGAATTGAGATGCTCTAGAGCATGGGTGTCAAACTCAAGGCCCGTGGGCCGGATCCAGCCCACAATGTGAACAGATCCAGCCTGTGGGGCCGTCCTGGTCTACCCAGGGCAAACTGGAAAGATCAGGCTAGCGTAGCTTTGGCCCAGTCTACTCATTGCGAACAGGAAAGATCGGGCCAGTGTGACTTTGGCGCAGTCTACCCAATGCAAAGAGGAAACATGCCAGCAGCTTGGGGAGTGGCGTCAAGCTGGCCACGCCCACCCAGTTGACCACACCCACCCAGCCAGCCACACACACACACACACAAGGTTAACCACAGCCCTGATGCGACCATCAATGAAATTGAGTTTGACACCCCTGCTCTAGAGTCAGACAGGACAGACAGGAAAACCTTTATCTTTACCTTTTACTACCCAATCATATGTTTGAAATGAGAAAAACTGATGGTAAACAAAGATGGAATAATATGTGGAAGGCAGTGGATGTACTTTCAGTTCATAGAATCTGTTTCTAACCAGGATGATACCAAATAATAAAACAATAACAATGAAAACAACAGAAGCACCGTTCTTTTGTTAGTTGCATTACAAGAGTAAGGACCAATGTACAATACATGATGATCCCTTTCTTTCAATCTTAAGTTTCCTTCAATATGCCAATATCTTCCTTTCTCAGTGGGGTGGGGAGATTTTGACCACAGAAAGCTGATTTTATAATTTGATGCCATAGTTGTTGTCAGTGTACCCATTCCTTATTCCATCTCCCTTAAATATTATTTCAATCTGGAGGTGAATAGCATGGAAATTAGTTGTGCTATACAGGTCTCCATTTTACCCGTATTTCTAAATACAGCACAATTCCTAAGGATCCCACAGATATTCTTAGAAAACAAAATAGCTGTCAACTGCAATTCGGAGGATGATGTCTCCAGGTGCTTCAAAAGAAGAGAAAGGTGAAATGAGTCACTGTAATAAAAATATCCTCCCCCCATTTGCCTTCTGGTAAATGGGTGATACGTGATTTTCTTTCATGATTGTGGATATATAA
>JANHFT010008892.1:13941-27224 GCA_032467955.1 Pseudoxenodon macrops
CCACTCTGTTGCTGAAGTCGTATTTTCTGCAATCGAGTTTGGAGCGGTTTACCTTGAGTTTGTATCTATTGTTTGCCAGTGTATTATTACGGTTGAAGCTGAAGTAGTCGTTGACAGGTAGGATGTTGTAGCAGACAAACTACTGCTAAAACTAAACTCTTATGGCATTTCTGGATCCCTGCACAAGTGGATAGCTGCGTTCCTGTCAAACAGGCAACAAGTAGTCAAAATAAGGAACGCACTATCAATCCTTGGACCAGTTAACAGCTGTGTCCCCCAAGGCAGTGTTTTAGGACCCTCACTTTAGAGCCTGGATGACCATAGAAATGGTTAAAAAATAAGTCAAGATGGCATAATAGCCGTGTAATTTAAGCCTTATCTTTTAATGTGTTTTTCATGGGGAAAAGCTGTGGGGTCTTGATTGTACGTATGTGGTCACCTTCTCAATCTCTTTGATCACCTTCCCTTCTGGCTGCCTCTGTGTCAGATCTTCTCTGTGAGGCGAAGAACAAGATTGTGGGGATCAGAGTGTGGCATAAGTGCATATGAATATATCAATGTTGATCTTTCTCATTTTCATGCATTTGTTAACTTGGTTCTTCTCAATTTCTTATATTTGTAGATGCCATTCAATTCACTGAATGTGAAATTATTTTAGGAATGGATATATACTGTTTGCATATACTGTACATGCACACAGTGACGGAGCTGATGGATGATCTGGTTTTGCAAAGGCTTTGCTCTTGATTTCCAATTCTTATCAGCACATCAATTCTTATCAGCACAAGCAAACTTCTATTCAGGGCCTACCACAGCTATATTCTGCTGGGGAAAGAATACAGACATGTTTATTGGGAATTGATTGATTGATTGCCATCAAATCAATGTCAACTCTTAGCAATCACAAATGGTTTTCCTGCTTCCCCGTGCCAGGGAGAACATGATTACATATCCATTTTTCAAATTCAATGTCTGCCTCAAAAGTGAAGCTTACTGGCTGAATGGGAATTTGGCTTTTGCTATAATGGGCCTCCTAGCAATTACAAGTTAGGCCTTTGACTAACTCATTAGACAAAGAGCGGATTCTGAAAACAAGTGGTTCTCCTGCTTCTCCAGGCCAGGGAGAACACGATTTCATAGATTTTCTCCATGACAATCTGTGTCTAACCTGGTCTTTCCAGTTTTCCAATGCCTTTTCAAGGAACCTGAGAATTGTGCAATTATCTATCAGTTTTTCAAGCTCCTGTCTATATAAGGAGCACATACTGGTCTTGGTGGGGTGTATGTGCTGTTTATATAAACAGAAGCTTGAAAAGCTGATAGAGATTGTACAACAAGGATTAAGATCAGGTAGAGGGACAAGGTGGAACAGCCTGGAGATTTCTAACACAGGAAGGAGAAAAATAGAACTGGCGTGTTAAAAGTTCAATGCAGATGCAGAAAAACCTTGGGAAGCGATAGATTACTTCCATGAGCCACTTCTTCCATTCCAATTCAGCGTACGCATGAAACCAGACCTCTTGATTTGACTTGCATTGCAGTTTCTCCAGTTCCTTGAATTTTGAGAGAGAAAGAACCAGGCTGGGGGAAGTGGGGCTGTTGGCTGCTCTACCAGTAACTGATGCCCAGGTGTTAGTTCTACAAAGTAGATCAGACTGGAAAATTAATGCCATGATGGTCAGTGTTGCTTTCATTTGTAACCTTCAGTAACAGAACTTTGAAAGTCTGAATATGCTTCCCCACCTTTCTTTATCTTCATGTGGACTAAGGCGGGGGTTATCCAAGAGGTTATTCACACTACATTTTTGGCCTGAGCTCAGGCCCCTTTTATCTGACCATTGCCTTGGTAGCAGCAGTTCCTCCTGTATTTCAAGGCCATTCCCTCTTCTCTCCACATCAGGACTCCTCCCATTTGAAGCTGCATGAGAAGCCTCTGAATAGAGGAGAATAACTGAGCGGATGGACACTATTCCCCTCCAAACTTCCTTGCCTGAAGCTGGGTGGGAGCTCAGGATTGTGGGTAATTGCCGATAATGATTGTTGGAAGTTCATCATTCGTCTGTTCACAAGAAGAGGTGGACATTCTTCTCTCCTGTCCTCCTTTTGGCTTTGAGAGAAGAGATCTGCAGTGAGAGGAACTGCTGAATGGGATGTTCCTATATTGGAGTTCTTTATCTGTGAAGATAATTATTTATTTAAGAAAATTGATATGGCTGCCCAATTCACTCTCAGTAACTCTGGGTGGCTTACAAAGGTAAAGATTTCTCTTTCCCTTTTCCCTAATTTTCTTAGATAGGAGGAAAGAGGAGATTCCAGCCCAATAATAATACATTTTAAACTTTGATGGTAGCTTTGAGCTACCAATTCAACCAATTGAATCAATGGATTCCCAGAGTACATCTACAGTTTTGTAAATAGTGCTTTAGTTTGGCAAGATTCTGTCTGTAGGTGAGGATCAATAAAGGAAACTAGCCAGAAGGAGCTCCATGTGACTTTCTTCGTTTTGGGGGCCTGACAGTAATCACTGGTATGTGCCATATCATCTCAAATAGACCCCGTTCATGCCTTCGTTCTGAAGTAAGATCAATGGATCATATGCCCATGTAATGACAGAATCACAGTGTTAGAAGAGGCCACTTGGCCATTGAAATGAAAGCTTGACAGGTAACCCTCTAGTTTCTACCTGAGCACCTCAAAGGAAGGGGTACTTACCAGCTCACGGGATAATTGATTCCACTGTCACACAAGTCTTATTTTCGAAGTTACATTCTTCTTAAGTGCAACTTTTTTTCTAATGCCAGGAATATCAACGCTAAAACTTTTTTTTTATTACTTTAAAAAAACAATCTGATTTACTTCGAAAACCGATTTGCAAATACTTTTGCAGAGTGAGCCCGGTGGCTTAGAATAGCACAACGATAAGCACAACGAGATTCACTGGGTGCTCCGAAACGGGGCTTGCGGATCACATTATGAGCAATGCGATGTGGCAGCCCCTAAAAATAACTCGCAGGATAAGAAAGTAATCCTTAATAACCATATTTTCTGACATTTTGTCAGTTGAATGTGCATAGGTAGGCTTTAAAACCACATGTTAAACTGAAATGGGTGGTTAATGGATTCAGCTTGTGAAACAATTGCAACATGATGCCCCCCCCCTGAATTTTGGGCCTCTTGCCAATCATCTGATGGTGTTGCTAGGGGCTGTGTATTGCACCATAACCTGGATTTTTCCTACTGCAATAGTGAGATTTTGTGATGGCCCTAAAGCTTTGAAAATAAAAATCTACTCTTAGACCTGAGGGGGAACTCACCCATGTCTCTTTCCCCCTCCTGCTTCCCCCAACTGCTTCAAGGCCTCATTATTTCTACAGGCGTTTGGTTTGCTTAGTTGTTCTGGGATTCGCGTTCTGGTAATGATCATTTGCTGTTTTGTTTAATGATCTGATTTCATAGTACAGAATTGTTATGCAGCCTTGAATATTGGGTAGGCAACCTATAAACATTTCGGAATCAATAAACACAGAAATTATGATCTAGAGATGTTCTCAGTTCTAAGGTGGATGGTGTCTATAAGATGTTTCCTTTCCTTCCCCCTCTAAGCCCTTCTCCTCTTTCATAGGTTTCTACCAAGTATTTCGGAAAGCACATAAGGAAAATTAAGACGGCAACTGGGAAGGGAAGATGCTAAGGCAATTCTAGCCTCCAGGAACTTTCTTAGCATCTACATTGATTGAAGAAAGCCAAAGAGTGATTCCACATCAACATTGCACTGAAGGATGCTTTTCAGTCAAAATCTGAAGCTGACTCGATATTTCATGCTACTCGCACATAAACATTTTTTAAGAAAAGCATGAGATTCGGAGTCATCCCATCTGGGTAAACCTCCTGCAGCCACAACATTTGTTGTTAAAGTATTCTATACTTTAAACCTCGGATATCTTCTAGAGATACCTCTGAGGTCTAAGAAAGCTGGTAGGGAAATAAACAATGAGAAAAAGTGAATTGATCCTGCAGCTTTGGAAACATAATGCGATGTTCTTATTAAGCCTAATGCAATCAGCCATCTTTTATGGAGCTGGTTCAAACAGCACATTAATCAAGGCAGAACAAAAAGTAATGGGTGGAAGCTTCTTAAAGAGAGATGCAACCTAGAAGTAAGGAGACATTTTCTGACAGTGAGAACAATGAATCAATGGAATAGCTTGACTCCTGGAGTTGTGCTGGTTCCATCACTGGAGATTTTCAAAAATAGACTGGACAATCATTTGACCAGGATGGTATAAGGTCTCCTGCCTTGAGCAAAAGGTTGAACTAGAAGACCTCTGACCCAATCCTATGATTCTATGTTCTAACCGTTGATTATTGAATAAATAATCCACTATGTACTGGACTCACCCATCATGCTAAGATATATGTTTCCCATTAAACCAAAAATCTGTAATCCCTCCAGATGTTAACAGTATAATTCTTGGAATTACCATTTGATAAAACCATTGTTCAGAATTCTGCAAGTTGAAGCTTCCAAATCTAGGTAGATACCCACGTTCAGGAAGGCTATCTTAGCTTGAAATATGGTTTCCTAATATAGATACATCTTAAACACCCACAGCAGTTTCTTATACTTTGTTGAAAGAGTAGTAATCATTCATGATCACATCATTCAGCAATAACATCGCATAGTAAAGCCCAACTCAAAAATCCTTAGTGAATGATAGCTTATCCCAAAAATTTCAGGTTATAGCTAATCATGGTTATCATGAGTCATATATTACCTCATGATTTGTTTTGTTTGGGTTTAGCAAGATGCATCAATTGAGCCATAGTGGCATCTCTGGTTTGCTGTCATATATGAACCCAACCAATGAATCACCTGACATTCTGTTAAATGAAGCTATTAAAAATGGCTTACAATAGATGAAATGTATGAAAGTGTATTCATCAAGCCAAATTTTCTCCACCTCTTGTATTTTATCTTTCTTCGATTCATGGCCCAAATCTTAAGGATACAGAAAATTTACAGCAACTCCAGGCCTGGCACAACACATTTTCTAAGTGTTGTCTTTAAAGTAAGAATAAAATAACAAAATCAGGTAACTGGTCCACCTGCATATACATAGCATATATCGTGTTTGGCCTTATTTTTTGGGAGGTCTTATTATTTTTGAGGTGCAGGAGGTGGAAAGTGTGGTCATCTCATGACTGCTGCCGTGTTTTGGGGAGGTCTTATTTTCAGGGGATGGCTTATTTTAACACATGCGCTTAAAAGCCTGATTGGGCTTATTATCCAGGGAGGTCTTATTTTCAGGGAAACAGGGTAGGATATAGTGTAATTCATACTCAGTTCTAAGATACCCATTGTGATACTCTGCCAATATGTAGCAACAGTGCTATATCTTTCTGTCTAGATTCTCTGCTTAGAGAGACTGTGTTAACTATTGTTGGAGAGAAACTCTTCCAGTTGAGCGGAGGGTTTAAGTGAGCCATTTGCCTGGACTCCCTACATAAACACAAGAGGACAAAGTTTGACCCTCCCATCCACAATGCCTTTAAGTCTTATCTGGTCTTTCTCATGCGAAAGCTGCCAGTCTGAGGGGATTCCTGTATTATAGGCAGAAAACAATCAAGTAGTTAGTTTGAACTCTTTACATACAGGTCCGGGTGTTAGCACCTGACAGCTATGTTTTTAAACAATGAATTATAAAATAAACTACAATCAGATGAATTTACACATTATATTACAAACCACAGCTCTGGATTAATGCAGTATGTGAAGGCAAAACAAATAAAAGGTGTAGCGCACGATGGGTTAGTATAATGTGTACTCCAAGCAGAGGATTCACAACAGGATATTCAGGTAAGAAAGAGCAATTAGTGTCAAAGGGAAGACTTTGTTGAGAGCCCCAAAGATTAATACTCTAAAAACAGATAAATACTTGCCTTAGAAAAGATAAATAATTCCAGATCTTTCTTCTCCCTCTTTTCCCCTTTCCCTTGCATGAGTATCTTTAGAATGCTTTTCTAACACTATTTTGAACTGAGTGATAGGATGTTAATTACATACAGATTCATTATCACTGTGAAATGAATTTCTGAACATATCATATATAAATATAATGTGCAAATGTTGGATTCAATACTACAGGTTTTAATAGCCAATTTTTACACCTATCAACCAGTATCTCATTATTCATGGTTTCCTGTTTCTTATTTTATTTGTATAAAAATTGAACCTATTATTATTCATGATGTGAAAATTGCTCTTTAATTTCACACTATTGTTGTTTGACTACTTTGGTTGCTTACAATATAGTTTTTGTTGTGTTTCATATTTTTTAAATCTTTGCTTATTTTGTGTTTTGAAGAAACTGATGTTATGGAAGACTTGCCTCTTACAATTGAATGATTATAATCTCTCTCTCTCTCAGTAGTAAAGTGCTCATTTGAAAGAATATTGCCAGTTTAATCTAGAGTTTTGTCAACACCAGCTACTTTTAAAATTACAAGTTATAAAAGCAGGATAATTCTATTGTGTTTACTTAATATATGTAATCAGGGATGCAGTGGTGAATTTTTCACTGCGATGTATAAAAGCTTATGATGGAATCCAGTTACTAGGTTTATAAATTATGTCAGGCTCTAATGTGTTCGATTTTGGCTTAATCTATTATGTGAACAATACAATAATCCACATTGTAATGGTAAAACCTGGTTTATGGCTTAGTGTTAACCTTTCAGGCCTGGTATGATGTTTGAACCAAGTCGCTCTCTCTCAAATCCTTGCACTTAATCAAAAAAAGCAAGACCCAGCAGAGATTTATTAGAATTAACCTGCCCTGTGATTCTGTGCATAGTGCCCTGAGGCTGATCTTCTTGACTGGGTACAGGCCAAAAAAGATCAGGAAACTTTTCAAGTTCTCTATAACTTTTCCTCAGGTAAAATGTCACAAAACATCGAGGATGGTGGCAAAATAAGTAAAAAGGCCAGGTCTTAATATCTGTGAGGTCTGTAATTGAAAAATCACTCTGAGAGCTTTGCTGGAGTATGATCCTTAATGAAATTCAGTCCTTGCTGCATCAACCGATAGACTGGCAGGCACAACGATGCACTATCCTGTCTTTCTTTGCTGTCCTCTGCATATTGTAGCTGGCGGATGTTTTGCCATGGAAGAAACAACAAGAGAAAGTGGCATAAATTTGGGCCTGAGGATGATACAAGGCAGTGGTGGTATTCAAATTGTTTTATTACTGGTTCTGTGGGCATGGCAGGGGAAGAATACTGCAAAATCTCCATTCCCTCCCCACTCCACTAACCTGCTTTCTCCTGTGCAGGGCAACAAAAGAAGACCCAGCCAATCAGCTGGGACTTGGGAGGCAGAGAATAGATGGGGGCAGGGCCAGTCAGAGGTGGTATTTGCTGGTTCTCCGAACTACTCAAAATTTCCGTTGCCGGTTGTCCAGAACAGGTCAGAACCTGCTGAATACCACCTCTGATACAAGGTAAGTAGTATCAAGAGATGGGAGGCAAAATGGAGGCTGCAGGGTGTTCTGATTTTGCTGTAAATTACTAGTGATGAATGTTATGTAACGTTATTTAAAGAGACATACCTCGTACGCATCCACGGTGCGTAGCGACGCCAGCAATATGCTAATTGCCTCTAGACCGGGAGAATTCCGAGTGCTGATTGGCCAGCTCCTCTGACAGCTCCGTATAAAAAGGGCTGTCAGCTGGAGGCTGCCGCCGGGTTTTACTCTTCTTGTTTGCCTCTCGCAGTTCTGTTAGAAATTAAAGGTTGTTAATCTTCAACCGTCTCCTCAGTTATTGGCACCCCGCTAGAACTCAATAATGAAAAGCTGTGAAATTAAGCTGAAGACTAAACACCACTGTTGAAGGTACCAAGGAACACTTTACATTTGGGGACAAAGAGAGTAGGCATTTCCCTTTCCCTCTGAAAGCACCAAGGCACAAGCAAAAAGATCATGAAAAGAAGATCAACAAACATGACCATGGCAATGTCATGTTTGGGACTGAAGTTGTCCTTAACCTGAATTTCACTAGGGCAAAAACTACATCCATCCCAGTTCATTACATTTACCGAGTTAATTCAATACAATTAAAGTGTTGCCTGGTTCCAGACTGACTTAGGATGGCAGTTCAGTTCAATTCAGAAGTCAGGATCAAAGCAAACCACATAAGAAAATGCATGTATTTGAAAACAAATACAAAACCCCAATAGAAGCAAATATAGGTAGCCCAGGGCTGAATTCTGGAGTTCTTTGTGCTTTCTGAGCTTGTTGTTTGTTTGCAGATGTTTCATTACCGAATTAGGAAACATCACCACTGTGAGTAAGTGTGAGGTTTATTCCCTGTTTATGCACAGTGGCTTGATCTGCCAGGTTTTGGTGCAGGCTTGGTTTTCTCTTTGATAGTTCCTTCATTGGAACATTGGTTTCTGCTTGGTTATTTGTCTAGTGTTAATCCTTGCTTATCTGGGTTTTGGATGCCGGAGAAGATATGTCTTGATCTTTTTGTTTCCTTCTTAATTTTTTTCCTACTGTCTCTGTTGAATGGTGTATAAATATGGTTCATTTTATGTGCCTATTACTACGATTGAGTCTGTCCGTGAGTTTTTTGGAGTTTTCACTGTGTCTTCTGACTATTAGTTGGTGTTCACAGATGTGTTTTGCTAGTGTTTTGCCTGTGTGTCCTACATAGTGGCTGTCACTTTCACTGTATGTTGACTCCAACTGTGAAATCTACTTACCTTCCCTACCAGTTTGGAAGTGCGCGATTTGCAGAAGGTTTTGCGTATGTGCAGAGGACAAAAAAAACTGGAAATGGTAACATTTGGGCAGGTAGCTGGAGCCTTGCGCTATGGCCGCAACTGATTCTCCGAACCACCACCAGCCGTCGCTACCTACTTGCCCGAACCGGACTGAGTAGGTAGCATTTCACCACTGGTTGACTCCTGTTTTTTTCTTCTTCAGCTACTGTGTCTTGATTAAAACACTTTGAAGGGCTTTAGTTGGTTTGTGTACTGTGATAATGGTATGTGATTGCAATTATCAATTGGATGTTTCTGAGATTTTTGATGTATGTTGCTGGTGGTCTTTTTGTAACTTGGGTTGAATGGTCAGGATTTTTTTTGATACATTTGCACGGGTATCTATTTTATTGGGAAATGTATAGGTGGTCTGTTTACTTTTTTCTGGTGTTCTGGACGGCTGCAATGCATTTGTGCTCCTCTGAATAATGTTGTTACACAGCTCCTCTTGTGGGAAGTTGGGTTGTTAACTTTGATAAAGCAGCCCTTGGTTAGCGTGGGTTGTTTTTCGATAGACTCGCATTTCTAATTTGCCGTTGCTTCCTCTGCCGATGAGGAATATCCAGGAAGGGAAGCGTGTTGTTGTTGTTTTTTCTTCCCTTGTGAATTTTCTTCCCTTGAAGATGTTCTTGATACCCACGCAATTTTATCAGAAAGTGTGTGACCATCCACTACACCGCAACCAACACAAACTATGAAAAGTTTTCACTGGCTGCGTGACCAGAAGTCAGAATCAAAGCAAACCACATAAGATAATCTGTATATTTGAAAAGAAGTACATAGCTCCAGTGGAAATAGTAAATAGATTTAGCTCGAGGTTGAACTGTTTTTTTTTTAAACAGGTGTTTTTTTTAAACAGCTCAAAGATCTTAATTTTGCCACAAGAGATTTGAAAGATGAGTAGCTGAGTTGCAGACAGTCAAGTAGCAACTTTCAGAGAATGTGAGCATCATAAATATTTAAATCATCTAAATATTCTTTTACCTGTTCCTTATTAATGCTGCTGCTTGATATTCCCAAAGCTTCATTAATATTTATCTCAACTTTGGGCTCTCTACGTACTTGCACAGCTAGAAGAAGAAGAAGAAGAAGAAGAGAAAGCATTCACGTTTACATGCCTTCTTTATAATCAGTACTTTCTTGATGCAGTTGGTCTTCTTTTAGTTTTTTTTCCCCTCCTTCCACAAATATATTTTCCAAAATATATTTATTCAACCTTTCTGTATTCTTTTTCTATTATCTTAGGATATATTTCGTTTATCTACATGTCTTCTTTATTGCTTCCTATACTGTACCTCTCTCTTCCATAGAATTTAAAAAAATCATAGTATTTTCTTCTTCTTTTAATGGGCTTCCCGATTGCAGTAATTACTGTTAAGGCATGATTAGATGCAAAAATCGTGTTGGAAAATGTATTTGATGCTTTCTTCAAAAAGGTGGCAGGGAGGGCTTCATTTGATTCTTCGGCATATAAACATAAAATGACATCTATTCAGTTCTCACAGTATAGTAACTCACTGTTAGTAACTTTTAAGAACAGGTAGAGCTTGAATGACAACCAATTGAAAAAAAAAGGGGGACTTATAGCCCAGATTCAAAGTTCCAATGGTGAATGAGTTTTGGGTGCTCGGAAATACAGCTGCATTTAGAGCTGTTTGCAGCGTCTTGCAGTCCTGTGACTGCATTTGACAATTTTTTGTGTGTGCAGAAAACCAGCATTTCCAATTTTCGGCAAAACCACATCCATAGTGAAACACTACGGTTTGATTAACGACCGTGGCATTTGCATAACAACTGCTGCAAAAGTCATTAAAGTGATCATAAAGCAATGGTTATGACATGACTGCAATAGGCAGGCTCATATGTCAAAGACTATCTGTACCAGAAGAGACGTGGTGGCTCAGTGGCTAAGGCGCTGAGCTTGTCGATCAGAAAGGTCGGCAGTTTGGCAGTTCGAATCCCTAGTGCCGTGTAATGGGGTGAGCTCCTGTTACTTGTCCCAGCTTCTGCCAGCTTAGCAGTTCAAAAGCATCTAAAAATGCAAGTAGAAAAATAGGGACCACCTTTGGTTGGAAGGTAACAGTGTTCCGTGCACTTCCAGCATTTAGTCATGCCAGCCATATGACGACGGAGATGTCTTCAGACAGCGCTGGCTCTTCTGCTTTGAAATGGAGATGAGCACCGCCTCCTAGATTTGGGAATGACTAGCGCATATATGCGAGGGGAACCTTTACCTTTTTATCTGAAACAGAGTAGCATGTATTGTACAGAAATTCTGCATGGGACACGTTTAGAGCATATCTATCGATGTGTTTCCATTTCAGGATAGTTACTTAACATTTTTTCCCCAGAAAACTAAAATTACTTTAGAGTGAATTCAGATTAAAATTCAGATTTGTTAATGCCTTATTTTTGTTCCTAAAATGGAGATATTTCTTTGTTTTGCAGCAGCATTTGGGGTGGGGTGTGTGGGGAATTGATGGACAGGAACCCTGAACTCTCATTTGCATTAATGTTTTTATAATTGTACAACATGAGATAATGTAACTATTATAAACGATTCACAGTTAAAAAAAAAAAGAGATTGCTGACAAAATATGTACTTCTTAGTGTTTATTCAAGACTGGACTAATAGATATTCAGAATTTAGCTTAGCTTGTTCATATATCTTGAGCAATAAAAATATAATTCAACTCCTTGACATTGGACTAATCTTCTTTTTTCAATGTAATAAAAGTAATTTCAACTTACATATGAACTATTCTTATCAGGAAAATTTGCATGGGTGCTGCCTGCTGAAGATAGCAGCTGGTGAAAATTCAAATGTATTATTTTTTCTTCTTCTTTTCCTTCCTTCTTGCACACAGGGCACTTTTGTCTTTCTAGGAGAGTCTGGACAAGATGGTGTACAAAGGAAGAATAAGAGCAATAACTATGTTAAGAGAAATATGAATAGAAATATGTACATAGTAAATAGAATGATAGAAATCATGTGGACTTGTGATAGAAGGGGAATGTGAAGTCCCATTGTGTGTATATTTGTGTTGTCTATATGTTTATATGTTTTGTAAAAATAAAAGTTATTTTAATAAAAAAAAAGGTGATAATCAACATCTTGAATTGGACCTGGAAGCAAACTGGTATGTAATGCAGCTTGCATAATACATAATAATACATACTTCCAGAACTGTCCATACCACTGCATTCTGTACTAATTGTTGCTTCCAGATGCTCTTCAAGGGTAGCCCCATGTAGAGTGCATTGCAGTAATCCAAATGAGAGAAGACTAGGGCATGATTAACTAAGTACAACCGACTTGCATGCCGGGCCCACTAGATGCCTCAACAGAAAATCAATTCCACTTGGCTGTCCCCGTTGGATCAAGGACTGACAGAGATGGAAAAGCTGGTTCTGTTGGCCTTGGAGGAAACTGGGGGAAGGGCAGTGTCAGTCCAGGCAAGGCTTTTCTGAATTAGTAAGGCCTGCAGACAAGAAGAGCTCAGGAGAAGAGCAAGGGCTACACTCTCCTGATCCAAGAGCAAGAAGGGAAGAGAGACAGTGAGATCAATGCAGATTGAACCAGCTATGAGGGAGGAGAGTGCCCCACCCTGCTTTCACAAGGAACACCTGGGGACTGAGATGTAAGGAGGTCTCGGTGGGAGGGGCATTTGTCGGGAACAAGTGTTGACTCTATGGAGCCTCGTGTGCACTTGACAAAGACTAGAGATTGCTATATTCTGTCTTGTGGGGCTTGCCTGTTTGCCTGATTTGCTGAACTTCTTGCTCTGGTTATTACTTAGCTAACCTGGCTTATTGGATTGCTGGCCCTGGTTAATGTTTGGGCTAACCTGGCTTATTGGACTGCTGACCCTGGTTGTTGCTGTTGTTGGTTAACCTGAATTACTGGACTACTTGCAGCCAGAGGCTTCTGAAGGTGCGTGTGAGAGCTTTGCTCCAGGATTTGTAGTGAATGTGGGGACTTTGGGGGCACAGTTGGAGCAATAAAGGGGAGTTAGACCTGTTCTCTGGTTGTGTTGCACATAGGCTGATAAGTACTTTCATTGTGATTGACTATAATAACCGAATCTTGCAAGTCTGATGGTGTTGTGTCTCCTCCCCTTCTTATACTCCAGTGAATTAGGGAAGAGTCTATTTGAGCCACTTCTGAATGTTCTTCTGAAGTTCTGGATATTCTTCAGCTTTGTTATCCTAGCTGGAGATCTTGTCAGAGGTGGTTTCCTACCAGTTCTATCCGGTTCTATAGAACCAGTAGTAACTCTGCGATGTCATCACCAAGCTGGTTCTGTCGGTGTCTCCGTGGGCACCGCCATCTTGTATTTTCCTTCTGCGCATGTGTGACCCTGAGCAAACCGGCAGTAAGAAGATTCAGAACCCACCTCTGGATCTTGTATATTTCCATCAAGGTCATCTTCTTTACTTTCTATAGTCCTTTCCAAC
>JANHFT010008893.1:15988-29222 GCA_032467955.1 Pseudoxenodon macrops
GCCGTCCAGCTTCCCCAGCCCGGGTCCGCCGAGTCAAACGAGGAACTGCATGCAGTCCGGCGCTGCAGCGGCACACGGAGGGTGCCTGCCTGCCTGCCTGCCTGCCTGCCTGCCGGCCCGAGCGCCGTCCCCAATGCCGCCCCTTGGATTGGCCAGTCGCTCCCGCCCGAGAACGGTGCCGGTGCCGGAGCCCCGACCGGCTGGTGAGCAGCCTTCCTCGGCACCGCCTCAGCTGCTTTGCCGGCTGATTCACCGCGCCGCTCGCCTTAACTCCGACCAGACGGCGCTCACTAAGCCCGCCTAGCTCCGCCTCTGCCTCCGCCTCTCACTCCTCGTCTCACCGTAGCCGCAGCGTGCCTGCAAAGCAGGGCGACCCCCGGCGGACACCGACCTAGCGCCGCAAAATGGCACCGAGGCTCCCGGGTTGCGCTCTCGCCCTGCCTGCCTGCCTGCCTCCCTCCGCCACAGAACCCTGTCGGAGCGCGCCTCTGCGCGGATGCAGAGCGAAACGCCGGATTGGTGGCCTACCAGACAGCCGGTTCTTTCTGCGGGGCCGTTTTCTCTGCACTGAAAGGATTCTCCGTAAACTCTAATGCTTCAAACCAGCAACCAGGGCTCCTTTTGGGTGTCCTTTATTAAGCCAGATGGAGCTGAACCCTGTTGTCCTGAATGTTGTGCATCCGCTAAATCGTGGTATTTTGTTACGTTCATCATTTCTAAACAATAATGCAGGGACCTCTACTTCAATCTTTGTAGACAAATTACACTGTGGCCCAGAACGTATGCAAAGAATAAATAACTGTCACCTGAGCAACTATTTTCAGGAGCAGGTTTATCAAATTCATAACAAAATAGAGTGCCTCGACAAGCTGTAAAAGCTCTAAAAAGCCCTCTAGTTCTTCTTCCTTGGAGGTTTTTTAACCCTCAGATAACTATTGCCATAAAACATTTTACATCCTTCCATTGGATCCCTGGAGGGTTAAATAATGTACTTTTAATTAAATAAATCAACAATGGAATGTTTAATGTCAAATAATTATCCCAGGTAGAAAAATATGCTCAATAGTTTTATGCTTTTTTTTTTAAATGGCCGCCACTGTGGTGCCATAATGAAAGCATGTGGCCAGCATGGGAGAGTCTCAGGTCCCTTGGCCCCTCACCCACAGTCACAGAAGCCCTCTGAATGGCTTTGGACAGACTCTCTTCTTTAGCCCAACCTGCTTCACAAAATTGTTGTGGAGAAAAATGGTTTAAGGGATAGAAGTACGACCGGTTCTTATTTTGTGCTCCTCTAAGAATGACAAGTATCAATCAATCAATCAATCAAACAGTTAATAAAATTGAATTATAGCAGCATTCAGAAGAGTACATCTCACCTCAATCTCACAAAAACAGAGGATATAATTGCTGTCAAACCAGAGTCAGTCGTCAGCTAACTAGCCTGGACTCAACCCTGGACCAACTGCCAAAAGCTGTTCAGAATGCTGGGTCTTTTCAACATCATTCCAAAACTTTAGTTCAAAAACAGCTGATGTCACAAAGGGGGGAAAAAAACCTTCAAAGCGAGGAGGCTGTGGCCACTGGGACAAAGACCGCTGTCACTGTGCTACTACTTCCTCTTCCAAGCATCCAACCTTCGCTGCCCACTTTTAGACCTTGTTCCGTGTCCTGATTTAAAGGTTGGGGTGGGAGAATAAGCAAAAACCTTGCCAAGAAAACTGGGGCCGGGGGCTATTGTTGCCTTTGAGTTAGTATTGACATCAGCAACTGTTTGGAGTTTTCCTAACAAGGTTTAAGGGAAGTGCTAAGTGACCGGCCCAAGCTTCATGTCCAAGAAAGGATTAGAACTCAAGAGTCTCCTTGTTTCTTCCCTGATGCCTTAACACTACACCAAATTCATTCATTTACTTAGAAAATGGCAAGAATGACTAACCTTGCAGATCATGTTAAGCCATGACTAGTTTTAAACCTTTCATTAAATATGAACCATGATAGGCTGTGTTGTGTGCATACAGCATATTAATCTATAAACCATGGTTTACAACCGCAATGTTTAGAATAACAGAGGAATATGCTTCTCTCTACACAACATACTAAGAGACCAGGGCTGTAGCATAATTTGTGAAGGTTGGCACAATTACCACATAGAGTAACTCATACATGTACAGTACTATGTACTTGATCATCGAATATTACTATTTGTAAATTCTCTAATCACAGTAAAAGGATGCTGCAGCCATTGCCTAGGTCACTCCACTCCATGAATGCAGGACTGTTAGTTCTTTCCTTGCTCAGAGACGAACCGAAGGGTTTGAGTGGTCTCAAAAATCTTAACAAGGTTCCAACAATGTTAAAGGTGCAGGGAGGGTACTCCTTTGAGATTTGTGGCACTGGTCAGTTCTAAACAAAACTAAATAAATATTTTCAGGTCAATGAAGATCACAATAAAGTGGAGAGGACATGATGAATATGTGGGAAAGACATGCTTTTTTTTCTTGAACAAAACTGCATAGTGTGCATTATAGCTGAATCTTGCTTTTGAAACATTAAATGTTCCTAAATAGCCAACTTTCCACTAAATATTAATTTCAGCCATAATAATGATTGAGACTTCAGGTCTAAAGAAGGCAATTTTACCATTTCTTCCTTTTCCCCCCCTCTGCCTTCCCTTCTTCAACTCAATCCCAGCTCTGGCTACATAATCCAGAGCTGGTTCTCCAAAACATTTTGGCCAGTGGACACATCTGGAATATTAAAAACATCCTTGTAAGATGATTGCCATGGGAGGGGGAGTGTGGCCAACACAAAGTCTCAGTTATACCAGAGGTCAAACACAGCTCTGGGTTGCAGCCACCCACTTTTTTCTTTTATACAAAATGCCTCTGCAATCTATACTCCCAGTAGCATATTTGAAAGTATGGCTGGTGCTTGAATTTGGCCCTTTGTTTTACAGCATACTGACTTCCTATTTAATCAAAATAACCAAGGAAAACAATTAGGCAGGGTAAAGATCTTGATGTGCCAAGGACCAAAAACATGTCAGCGGGTAGTCTGCTACCTGGGCTTCATATCAGGCTCCTTGTGTCCAATAGGACCAAAGAAAAATACTTTACAGCCACTTGCACCTTCCTTCAAATTATACTCTAGATCTTTGCCTTGTATCTCATTTAATTTTGGAACCTTCCCTCCCCCTCTGAAACCTATTTTTGTACACAAAAATGAGAAGTTAACTAGTGGGAAGTTGAGAGGCTGTATATTGAGATATTTAAACCTATACCAAGGCATGCTTAATTAAATCATTATTTGTTGACAAAGACACAATTGTATGTGTTAATGTTTATGAATATACAAACAAGTGGGGCCTGCAACTCTATTCAGCCATGCTTTTAATAAAGGTATTGAAATCAGCAGTGTTTACATTAATAGTAATTTAACCTTTTTATTCCAATAAATCTACTGTATGCATAGTTATGTCAAAACATAGTAACAGTTTTGTGCATGTCAGTTATATATGCAATGCATGAATAATATCTAGCATGTTCAGGTTTCTAATGAAAGAAGGAAATTGTTCTTCCTCTCTAGTTGGCATGAAATGTTAGCTCTCTGTGTGCCAACTGATCATGTTGTTAACCTTTATGAGTAAAATAGCAATAGTACACAAGAAAACAGCTTATGCCATGGTAAATATGTTCAGTTTTAGAAATGCCAAAGAATACTGTTGTTTAATCTGTGAATTGTGCCACCAAGTGACCACAAATTGTATTACACCTCTTGTGACTACCAAGTAAAAAGGAATTGTTCAAATATCTGCTAGTTGCAAAGCATTTGGCAGGACAGGCTTTCCCCTTACATAATAGAAAACACCATACAGGCTGGATTAACAAAAGAATTAAGTTTTAGAACTGCATTAACAAAATATTTGTTTAACTAACATTCATGCTACCAGATCTGGGTTGAAATACCACAAAAAACATCAGTTGACAGCAAAAATTAGCTTCATTGACCACTTTGCTGCCATCCAATTCTGCAGAGCAGAGATAGTTTAGTATATCATGCTATGCCCAAACATAAACCATTGTATTTCTTAACATAAAGGCCAATTCCATACAACATGCTAAAATAATGGCTAAGTTCTCTTTATATGCTGACCAGCAAACTAAAGTTTATTTTAGCCTAAAGTAGGGTGTTGTTTAGCAACCTAGCCAGGGAGTGCCATCTTTCTTTTGTAAAAACACAGCCTTCCGGAAAGGTGTAAAAACATGGCTTTTGTGGCCTTGCTTGGGATGCACAGAGGAGCATGAATCCATAAGGTTGAGTAGCATCCTGAAAGCACTCCTCCTGCCTTTTAACTATTTTACAACATTCTTTGCCTCTTTTACATTTTATATGCTGTATCTCTGCTTTTTTTTTTTTATTGTCCACCATACAGTACCTCTGTGAAAGAGGTGGGCACGATAAATAAAATAGATGCAAAACAAAATATCTTATAACTTATCATAAATAGCATACACTCGCCCATTTTTGTATTCCTATTAATGCTTAATTAATCAAATAAGCTACTTACTGAATTTTGCTGTAATTTTCCCACTTTTCAGGTGGCTTCCAAGGATTTAATGAGAAATCAGTGACCATTTGCAAACCAGAAATATTTTACTACAGCCCTTCCCCAAATGGCACCCTTCAAATGTTATGCTAATAGAGAATTTTAGTTATTGGAGTGTCCACAGAGAGAGGTCAAAATAGGTGAGAGGGTAGCTATATCTACATAATGTAGGCCTGTTCTTTTCTAACATTGCTTGTAACAAATGGGCAAGACTTTGGTCACATACGCTACTCTGATTTTTAATATACCTGTGAACATCTCTCCCTGTGAGGAACAGAAATGACTATGGATTGAGGCCAATCCTCAAAGCAAAGACACCGAAGCATGGACATGTACTGACATCAAAGTATAGAAATCTGTATATGGTGTTTGTTTGCCTCCACCTGCCTCCCCCACCAATTAGAACATTTAACCTGGAGAAAAATGTTGAACAGTGGCTGCTAGATGTTGCAGATAATCTTCCCTTGTTACTACTTCAGAGGGAACCTGCAAGAAAATACCAAGTCTGGAAGCTAAGCAAGGAAATAAAAAAAACATCCCAGAACAACCAAATCATTCCTATTACTCTGCCAAGAAAACAGTATGGATGACATCACCAGGAGCCTAGTTTGTCTCAACAAGCTTCCTTCCATTCCATTTTCCCTTCCCTAGTTCTTTTTACTTAAATTTCCTCTGTAGTCTTTGCTGCCATCCGGTGGTAAGAATAATGAACAGCAGGGCAGCCATTCCCCTCCTATTGTTTTACACATGTATTACAGTTTACCATAGATCTCATCTCCTCACAAGCACATATATCAATATTTCCCCCTTCCTTTTATAAATGTTCCTAGCAATTACTCTTCTTTATTCTTTTAGTGTCTTTTCAAGATTAACACCCATTCCTTTATTTCCACTGTTGCTTTCTTTCACAGAACTTTAAAGGGAGTAGGGTAGCGTCTTTTCTAGCTAACAACTTTTATTAAAAGACCTGTTTTCATAGATACATGTCACTTCATCAGATGTATATAATGTAGCATTTCAAATGAGGTGGCGGGCAGTTATAGGAAGGAGTAGATTTGCTATGCAGATGTTAAAGGTCATAGGTCACATAAGTTATATGTGAGACAGATGGCAAGTACTTTGTCAACTAGGAATTATTGTGTGTCTCCTGAGACCTTCTGTAATCGCATGTGTATGTTCAGCAACTTCTCCTTCAATGATATAGGTAGTCCTCAACTTACAATTATTCATTTAGTGACTTCAAAATTACAACAGTATTGAAAAAAGTGAGTTAGGCATCCATGCAATTATGACCATCACAGCATCCCCATGGTCATGTGATCAAAATTAGGGGCACTTTGGATACTTGCAGTATTCCAGGGTCCTATGATCAGTTTGCTTTCCCAGCTGGCTTCTAACAAAGTCAATGGGGGACGCCATATTCAGTTAATGGCTGCAACAAATAAACTCACTTAATGGACACCTTAATAGCTTATTAATAAAGCAGAGTCACTTAATGGCCACCTTAATAGCTTATTAATAAAGCAGACTTCAAAATGACCGTTTTGAAGCACAGAATGAAAAATGGCAGAACTGGCATCAGAAAGTCTCAGCCGTGGCTTCAACAAATACAACGACCCATGGAAACTATGTTAACATGTCTCACATGTAACCTGCACCTACATAACCTGACCCTGTCTACGTTTCCTCCCACTTTACTCCAGTTTAAATCTTCAATGATTTAGCCCAGCATTTTGCAAATTTAGCAAGTTTAAGATGGCAACATTGGTAACTTTAAGATCTTAAAAGTTGCTCAGTTTGAAAAGTGCTGGTTTAATCCACTCTAGGCAGCTGATTAAATGAACTGTAGATTATAAAGCTTATATGTCTTTTAATAAAGTTTGTTGGTCGGAAAAAGTTTTCCCCAATTTTTTGCCATTGCAGATCATCATGGCTTTCCTCTCACAATTTCCTTAACAAGGTACCTTCCTAAGTGGCTGTTTTATCCAAGGAGGAAAAAAATTAAGCTATTGTGTAGAATTTGAATGAATTTGTCTTTAAAATAGTTCAAATAAGAAGCGGATTCCCTTTTTAAGCAAGCAGTGCTTTTTCCATGCCTGTTAGAAGATGCAATTTTCTGGGCTTAATAGCAGCCAGTACAGCCCAGGATAAGAATCCCAGAAACAGTATTATCTAGAAAGTGCCAAATTCTCTATTTTATCAAATTATGTGAGATTAAAAGTCATAACAAGGCAATATACCAGCACTTAGATTCCTACTGCAATATGTTGGAGATTGTGTGTAAAGAAGTTTTTTATTTATTTAAATATTGCAATTAAGTATGAAATTTCATTCTTGAGTTGAAAAATCATTATCAGTAGTTAATGTAGCAAAATTTAAAAATATTGAAATTCGAGTTGTTTAGAAATAGTCAACATTGGCAAAGAAATGGTTCATGGCACTCACTCAAGGACTCTTTGTTCTGATTTCATCTAGTCTGTTTTACCCTATCTTTAATACTAATACTAGAGTGAAACCTTATGTGGTCTGATTCAAACTAAAGCTACTCCAAAACCTCTGGAGAAGAAAGAGAGGCATATAATGATTTAAAGAGAAGAAATAATCCCTTCCTTCCAGCAGTACGGTAACTCACCTCTAGGAATTGCTTAGATATTGTGAGATTCCTAATGATCTGCTAAAGGATTAAGGGTTCTCCTTTCGCTTTATCTTCCTTCTCCCCAGGTGTTTAAGGAAATGAAAAACCAGAACCTGCTGTTGGTTAAGATCACAGGAGTTCCTGCTTAGGTGTTATGAGCCCCAGATATTTAAATTTTTAAGTGGGAGGGGTCAATCAAATTTAGGACTCACATCCTTTGGCTCTTGTGAATCAAGTGTTTCTTTTTCAATAAACGGGTTACAAAACTATATAACTTAAATAGAATAGAATAACAGAGTTGGAAAGGACCTTGGAGGTCTTCTAGTCCAACACTTTGGCTAGGCAGGAAACCCTACACCACTTAAGATAAATGGTTATCCAACATCTTTTTAAAAACTTCCAGTGTTGGGAGCATTCACAACTTCTGGAGGCAAGTTATTCCACTGATTAATTGTTCTAACTCTCAGGAAATTTCTTCTTGGTTCTAAGTTGCTTCTCTCCATTGCTTCTTGTTCTATCCTCAGGTGCTTTGGAGAATAGCTTCACTCCCTCTTCTTTGTGGCAGCCCCTGAGATATTGGAACACTGCTATCATGTCATCCTAATCAGGGGTGGGTTGTGGATATTTTTGCTTCCAGTTCGCTCAGGGTCATACTGCATGTATTAATTAGCTTCTGTGCATGCGCAGAAACAAAATCCAAGATGGCGGCGCCCACGGAGACACCGACAGAACCAGCTCCGTGACATCATCGCGGAGTTACCAACGGTTCTAAAGAACCGGATAGAACCGGTAGGAACCCACCTCTGATCCTAGTTCTTTTTGTTTAATTAAACATACACAATTCCTGCAACCGTTCTTCATATGTTTTAGCCTCCGGTCCCCTTAATCATCTTTGTTGCTCTTCTCTGCAGACTCTTTCTAGAGTCTCCACGTCTTTTTTTTTTTTTAATATTGTGGTGACCAAAAACTCTTTGTAACTCTTGGTAGGCTACACACCAAACTATTTACTAATGTTGCCATCTGATCATTTTGAGTGAAAATGGAGGACACCGAAAGTAAAAGCTTCCCGTATGCAATGCTAATGTTTTACTCCTGGGCTGTTTTCAATTCAGAGGGGCCTTTTTCAGCACTTAAAACATTTCTTTCCTCAGGGTGCAATTTCTAATCCGAACACGCTGTAACCATTCACGCTCTTCTTGGCTGTTGAGTAGCATTGCTTGTTGGTCTGTTTCCAATAAAATCATTATGATTTTTTCCCCCCCAAATAGCTTTTGAGCCTTTGGAAGTTTGGCAGCTTCTTTCAAGCTTTTATGCTGATCAAGGTTAAAAGATCCACATTACAGATACAGAAACACAGCTAAAATGTGGTCACCCTGTTCTGGAAAATCCAACGTCTTCCTTTTACTTTTGTCATTTGTCTTTACAAAAGAACATCAAATCTCCTTTTTGGAAAGGTGAATTGGTAATAATTTACCTAATGGATCCAGAAACTGCTTTTCTTTCAGGGTTTTTTTTTTCCTGAAAAAAAAATGCACATAGACAACAGGGGCAAGTAGTTGTCTGACCCAGAGGTGGGTTCCTACCGGTTTGGACCGGTTCTACCGAGTAGGTAGTAGGCCACTGGTGATGTCACGGAGCCGGTTCTGGTCCGTGGGCGCTGCCATCTTTTTTTTATTTTATTTTTTTGGAGGGAAATTATTTTTTGAATTTTTTTCAGTTTTTTTCTTCTGCACAAGTTTCCGGGACTGCACATGCGTCTTGTTTTCAGCCTTTTTTTTTTTTGAATGTTTTGGATTTTTTTTCTACTGCGCATGCAGGTGCCCACGAGGCATGCCCATATGGTGCGGGAGGCAGCGAACCAGCAGCGAGGCAAGTTAGAACCCACCCCTGAATAGGATGTTCTGAGAATGGAATGAAATAGGATACAGAGTATGATAGATGTTAAATCTCTTCATTCCTAAATCAGGCATTCCATAATATTATCTTTCAATGGCATGATAGAACTCATAAGTCCAGCCCAACATGACTGTCACTGAAAGTAGCATTTGGCCTATCACTCTGTACTCTTTCCACAATCCCATGTTCAGGATCTCTAGAGAAAGTATCCTGTGAATTCAATTACATACTATAATCCGTATGGCATGTGCCAGATATAAATGGTTTTGTTGAGCATTTTCACCATTAATTATTGCGACAATATAAAATGGCAGGATTTCTATATTACATCTGAGCATTAGTAACTGAGAAGCATCATCTGATTTTCTTCAAGGTGAATAAATCTACCTACATCACCATTCTGTTTGTGGCAAGTAAGTCATATGATCTGTTTGCCACAAGCAAATGGAATAGCAAAACATCTGACATAAAAATTGTGGTCATGTAACTGGTATTCACGGGACTAAAATAACCGATATCATCTTGCAGTGGTTATCCTTTAAATGTGGCCAGTTAAGGAAGTGGTTTATCTCTAAAAGCCTAATGTTCTATATACTCTTGAGGAAAAGTCCTTTTTTTTCTTTGTAGCATAAAGATACATTTCAGGTGCGTATTATATTATTAAATGATTTGGAAATTCCATAAATATGAACAAATTTCCTTTGAGTTAATTGCCGCTAAATACTCAAGTTCTAAAATCCATTTGCCAAACAATGAGATATATTTGTACACTTCTCACATCCAAGTTGATGAGTATTACCCAATGCAAACTCTAGCACATAATGTTTAAATCTAACTACACTGTAATTATTTACTAATACATATGCTACTAATCAAATTTCTTTCATCAGTGCCAGTTTATTCTCTATTTCTACTGAGAGATACACAGGGGTAGATTTAAAAGAAAAGAAAAATAAACAAAGTAGTACATAATATATTTATTTTGTTTATTCTATTTTTATGCTGCCAAATCTACTAGGGACTCCTGAACGATTACATTCATAATTATGGTTCAAATATTCACACAATGAATAACAAGAAAATAAAAAATCCACAGCATAACATAATGAGAGCCATACAAGAACTTAGCATCACAAAACAATTTTATGGTGGTATTTTCATGAGGCAAATACTGAGCAGCATTAATGAATTAAGAAAATGGATAAATAAAAATGGATACAACAGACTAACTTTAAAATGCTTCCTAGAAAAGCTGTTTGTTAAATAACTTATGGGACATTGCAATAAATGGGGCCTTGGGTCAGGGGTAGTTTCTGGTTCTTTTTGCTGCAGGTGTGCTCAGGGTCGCTCCTCGAGCGCGCGCACAGCAATCAAACAATAGCTTCTGTGCATGCGCTGAAGCAAAATCCAAAATGGAGGCGCCCACAGAGATACCGAAGAACCGGCTCTGTGATGTCATTGACGAGTTACTACCGGTTCTAAAGAACCGGTTAGAACTGGTAGGAACCCACCTCTGCCTTGGGTCTAAGGAGCCACTAATCCATAAGGCTGGGCTACAACAGCAAAACAACTTCTGGATTTAGCTTCCCTCATTTTTTTAAAGTGATGTGCAAAAAGCTTGTTTCCAGATGAACCTGCTGGATGGGCCAATTCTGGATGGAGAAAGTGATGCCCATCACCAATCCATATAAAGAGTCATAGGTCAAAACTAGGACTTTGAGTTGTATTCAGGGCTTTTTTGGATAGCTATTGGCAACTGATGCAGGGCCCGATTGTAATAGAACTAAGCTTGTGAGAGAGTTGCCTTATAAAGCAAGAAAGCTTGAGGAAATCCTTCCTCTTTGAAATATTAAAGCCACCAAGTCTCCTGAGAGGCTCATGTACGTAGCTGCTTCAAAGAGTCTCCTTGGTTATCTATGCATGTGCATACACAGATTTGACTGACTGAATAAATTACTTTGATTTCCAGGACCACCCACTCACACAGTGACTGAGATGACACTTGTACTAAGGGTACAACTAAGCAAAGCAAGCTGTTCATGCACATTCCCACAGACAGATAAGCCAATCTTTTGAAGTAACCATGCCAGCTTTCCAAAGCAGGTCTGCTTCAGCAAGAGACGTTTCACTTATGTTAATAAAAGATTTGCACAGCTCTAATTCTGCAGGTAGTACCTAGCTATATCAGAAAAGCCTTTTAAAAGTATGTCCCTTCCTCTGTCTTTGTCACGCCAAAGATTGAATCCATTTCATTTTTCAAAATGAAATCTACTGTTTTGTCCTGTAGGACAACGCCAGGTAAAGGAATGGAGTTCCTTAATGTTTGCACAGTGTATAAAAGTACAAGAACACAAACATCCAGCGCTAAATACAAAAAAGCTGCCACTGTTCTCTTGAGATACAAGGAAGTATTAGGAAATAGCATGGGTGTGATGTGCAGTTGGCATGATTACTCCCTTCCAAGGGAGTCCCCAAGGGTATTTGGAAGGAAGAAGGGGAAAAAGAAACATCATACCCTCCCAAAAAGGCAGAACCAATCTGAAAGCCAACTTATTTTTTCAATTAACTTTCGCCTTGCTCATAATTTTATTTTTCAAATCAATTAGCATTAAGAAAAGAAGTCGTGAAATGAAGACAAAATATTAAACAATAGACAAAACGGCCCCAGTTCAGTCACAAATAGCTCATGGCCCCAAATAGGAATGTATATTCCTATCCACATCAAAAGATGCTTCCAGATGGTTCTGTGATTTGGATGCACTTTCAGAATATCAATATTGGCCATGCATATGAAAGCATTATTCTCAGGCAAATTTTTCTTCTTAGGTTGGGTTAACTATTTCAGGCTAAAACAATTGGGGGGGGGAGAATAGCCTACGAATCAACTCATTTACTCAATTATTAACTTTCTTATTCGTTACAATTGCAGTTTACTCTCATCAGACAGGAAAGTGAGGAATGACTCAGAAAAATCATGAAGATTTTTATAGGAGCAACATCCAATGTATGTGAATTACATTTCACCCAATAGATAAGATTAAAATTAAACAATGAAAATTGTTTAAAAATATTTCAGAAATAAGCGGGACAGTGATGGCGAAACCTTCTTTTTTTTGCTCAGGTGCCAAAAGGGCGCATACGTGCATGATAGCGCATGTGTGCGTGCCCACACCCATAATGCAACGTGTTCCCCCCCTGCATGCATGCACAGTCACCACCCCATGCTGCCCTCCCCCCTGCGCATACATGCAGGCCTCACTGAAGCTTCTGAACTTCCAGTAGGCCTGTTGGGTCCATTTTTCGCCATCCACAGATTTCGGAGGCTTTCCTGAAGCCTTGGGAGGGCGAAAATGGCCACCCGCATCCTCTGGAAGGTCAAAAATCAGTTGGCCAGCACATGCATTCACACTGGAGCTGACATAGGGCAACGCTTCATATGCCCTCAGATATGGCTCCGCAAGCCACCAGTGGCACACGTGCCATAGGTTTGCCACCAGGGAAATAGGACATGCTGTCCCCTCAGTAATAAGCCCAACACTATAGATTTTCCCCCCACTATGTCAAGGGAGTATAACAATACTCATTTATTATCTATTAAAAGTCCTACAAAAATATCAAATTGCAGTCTAAGGCTGTCCCTAAAACATTATCCAGGAGATCATAAGACAATGACATTGATTGTGTAACCTGACACATTAACAATCTTTTCCCCTTTTATTATTTTTCTTTCCTCTCTTGAGAATCAGAGGTTTTGTAACAGGAAGAGGAACATCAAATTAAATTTCTCAACCACTTCCCTAGTTTTCATAATGCTGCTTTTCAAACTCCACAGTTTGAAATGCTGTAGATTCACAGATCATTTTATCCATGTAGATTATGGAATTTTTCTGAAATATTAAATATGTATAAAAACAGCAAACCTATCAACACTAATGAGAAATAGCAAACTGGGAGCTTCCGGTGACGTCACGCCGGTGCGGAGCAAGCTAACGGTGCTCTGTGGGGCTTGCACGAATTCTTGCAAAATCCTGAGGCTTGCGGGCAAGGTTTGCTCCCGGAGAGAGCACAAGTGGAGAGGGGAAACCTCGGAGCTGCAGGGG
>JANHFT010008896.1:0-20682 GCA_032467955.1 Pseudoxenodon macrops
TGGCTAACGTCCTTACTCTGGTCAGCTTCAGCACATTATTTTATCCCCTGGTTAGGACTGAAAAAAAGCTTTTAAAGCACAGCTGATAGAGAAAAGCAATGAAAAAAGTCTGCAAAGCACGGAAGATCGTTAGCACCTGGTTAGGGCTGAAAGAAAAGCTTCTTTGGAGGGAGTAGCAATGAAAAAACCCTGCAAAGATCGCTTTGCTCTTCACTCACTTCGTTAGGTCTGAAAAAAAGCTTCGAAAAAGCTACATTAGGAGTATAAGACACACCCAAGTGATCAGCCTCTTTTAGGAGAGAAAAAGTGCATCTTATACTCCGAAAAATATGGTACTTAGAAGACTGCAAATGGCAGTCCCGTGACCATTGGATCTGCAACTGTTATTAAGGGCAAGCTGGTTACCAAAAGTGCCTGAATTGTAATCATGTCACCATGGACACATTGTGATGGCTGGAATTTTGAGAACTGCTCACAAATATAATTTGTCCAGCACATCACATCTTCAAATGATTGCTGAACAAAGGGCCAGTAAGTGAAGACTACCTATATACAATTGATACTGGATAGTATACTATAAACTATATTACATTGTATGTTTTACTATATTATTACATTACATACTATATAACACACTATACTTATGTCTTTAATAAATCTGTAAAAATATATCCTTTTGCCAAGTTTTAATTAGCTTTAGTGTTAATTGTTCATTCATATATTTTAACTATTACAGTTTGCTTTTCTTTCATAAATTTTGTTAGTAATTTTGAACATTTAACACAATAGAAAGATGGGGCATCTATCAATTGGCTGAATTGCAGCGTGTCAAATAAAGATACGTTGCTTTCTAATTAACTTATGTTATTACCTTTTTTTTCTTCTCTAGCCTTTTGCTCCGCGAGATCTGCCAACCAATGCAGTGGAGATTGTGACTCGGGAGGATTTAACTTGCTCTCCGAACTTATGTCACTTCCTGGGCTTGCGTTGCCATTTGCTTCAGATTTTTGAGATGGCTTTTGCTGTTGTAACTCAGGTATGCACAGAGAAATTTTATTACTGTGATTAAGGACATTCTGTAAAATCTGTAGAGTATAATAATTTCATCAAATTGGTTGCATTTTTTTAAAAAAAGGTGATTATTTTATTATATTAATACAGCTGAACAGGTGATAAACCATATGTTAAACCATATTTAAAATGTATTATACTGTAGTATTTAACAACAACGTATATGTAATTATGCCACATAATATGAAAATATTAGTATTTCACTTGACCACTATATTATGGCCTTACCTGAGATACTCCATTCACTGGGGGAAACCTGCCAATTTGTACATTCTGTTTGCTGCCACACTGGCAATGGGGTTTAATTTCATGTTTCTCTCTAAGAGTATGTAATGTTTCAACAAGTTCCGTTAAAACTATAAGATATGGGGAAAAAAATTGTTAGATACAATAGTTTCAATCTTTATGTTCATATGTGTATACATTTATACATATATATGTACTGTATGTGTCCACATGTATGTATACATAGTCTTGAGCTAATAATCTGATGTTATATGTGCTTTCACACAATAAAGAAAATAAACTTCAAAGTTTCCAAAACAGTTTTACCCTTTAGCCATATTTGTTTAAAGAGTTATGTTCAACATAATCATGTCACAGATTAACAGGATATGAGCCTCAATGGTTTCTATAGTATGTAACCAGATATCACATTTGAATAACCTGAACAATAGGTCACGTGCAGGTACCTTCAGGTGGAAGGATATAAAAGGGCAGAGTATATGAAGTGACCAAAAACAATTGCGCTGCTATTTTCCTAGCTCTAGTTTTTGGCAACAAAGAAAGTAGCTATTTTACATAGTAAAAGCAATTGATATTAATATCAAATGTTTATGTAAATAAATAAGCTGTTAAAATATAATAAATGAAGTTAAATGCATTAAAATGGGATTAAACTAACCACCAGAAAACCACCAGATTACCTTAAATATTTGATTTATATCCCAGAATTATAAATTATAATTATAATTATATATAATTATAAATTAGAATTATAATAATTATAAAATAATTACCTCTACATATGTGTATAGAATGTTGGCTATTTGTGGCTCTCTGAATGTGGTTGTTTTCTTGCATTCTCCGTTGAGGGAGAACAGGGTTTGCTGGCATGGGAAGCTTATTACGTAAAGACAGATAGCAAATACCATTTTCTATTTCGCTAATTGGTTGTGAAATCTTCCAATAGGATTCCACAACCAATTGCACCCTGATGAAGGTGACCTGAGGGGTCAGATAAATCCCCAAGTGGCCTCAACGGCTCTCAGAGAGAGTGCTAAGGACCAGATGACTACAAAGAAATGCAATCCTTCCATCCACCTCCCACCATTCTGTCAGAACCTATCCTTCCATCCCTTTTCACCACCCGGCCTCAACTGTCAGTACCCATCCTTCCATCTCCCCACCATCAGAATTGTTGAAGTTTCTTGGATGAGAAGCGAAAGGTTTCCTTCTTCTTCTTCCTCAAGGAAAAAAAGTACAGTGGCCTTTTAAAAAAGCATCTTTGAGACAACTATGATCTTGATGAGAATCTCCGTAGACATCAAGAGGGAAAAGATCTAGCCCACAGGTTTTGCTTTGTGGTGTCCCTCCAGTCTTGGTGCTGTCCCCGTTCTTATTTAACATCTGTATGAAACCGTTGGGGGAGACATCAGTATTACAACTGTACAGGAGCGGCCAAAATTGAAGAAACCTTTTGGGAAAAGTGTATTTTTGAGGTTTGATGGCTAATAATACCACTTTTATGGGGAGTTTCAACATAATCATATTCCACTGCTGGAACAGACTTTAGCCCAATTGAAAATCTATGGAGCTGACTAAAGAAACTTGTTAGTCAGAAGCGACACAGCAATAAAACCCAATTAATAGAAGTAATCATTAAA
Source organism: Pseudoxenodon macrops (assembly GCA_032467955.1). Lineage (NCBI taxonomy): Eukaryota > Metazoa > Chordata > Lepidosauria > Squamata > Pseudoxenodontidae > Pseudoxenodon > Pseudoxenodon macrops. The sequence goes on from JANHFT010008896.1 coordinate 2,958, forward strand.
TCTTGGTTTCACGTTATAAGAGCTGCAGAACTAAAAGACTTGGTTCGCTTCATGGGAAGGTGTTGTAAGGCTGTTATTCATGCTAAAGGTTACCCCAACTAAGTATCAACTGACATGGTGATAATTTTTGTCTATCTCATTTTTCCTATGCTGATAATTTTGTATATCTTGTTTTTACTACATGTTTCACTTCTTTATACTGAAACTGCTATTGTAATAGCAAATCCTTCATAAAAGTCATTGCATTACATTCTTGATTAAATTATCAATTATCATATATAAATTTACGGTACCACTCCAAAAATTTTTTATTGTGTTATTAGCTAGTACTTTCCCCAAAAGGTTTCCACAATTTTGGCCACTACTGTATGGACTGACTGGAGTTTTTGTCTTGGTGTTTGAAAGCTGTGGGAATCTATATAAATTAAGAGTAGGGTTTGACTTAACCCCAAAGAACACCTGGTTCCAAGACTCCCTTGCATCCCAGGATTTGCTTTCTCTTGTTCTGGATGAGGTTGCATTATCCCAACAGAATAGTTGGGTTCCCCTGTTTGACGAATAGGTGGCAGCCACGGATATGAAGGCTTTCACACAATTTCATCTTGTGTGCCAGCTATGCCCTTTCCTGGATTGGGAAGCTTTGGACACGATCACTCATATCTTAGTCACCATCTCCCATGGGTATTACCACAATGCACTCTAGATGGGACTGTCCCTAAGGAGCACCTGGGACCTATAGTGTTGGAGCGGAACAGAGCAGTCTAGATATATCTCAGGTTACAACTTTTTCTTCAGTATAGTTCAAAGTTATGATGGCACTGGAAAAACTGGATTAACAACTATTACTTCCTCATGATTAAATTTGTGTGCTTGGTGACTGGCTTTCATCTATGACTGTTGCACGGTTATATTGTCATGTTCTCCTGCTCTGCATACACTATCTCTGCTTCAATTCCACCCCAACCACCTATCTTCCCCTCCAACTGAAGGCAGCAAAACTCCACATTTTGGATAGAGAGGAACATAGGTTTGAATTGTTGATTGGAAATCTTCCTGAGCGTTTCAGATATTCCTGTAACATATGGAATGACAATGCTGCTAGGTTTGTTGTTCTCTTCTTTGTTTGTAGTAGAGGAGCTCATGTTGGGCCTTTGGATTTGATGAAGGCCCAAGTTAGGATAATCTCAAGTTCTGAGGGATTCCTTGGCATGTTTTAGTTCTTTTTCTTTTCCCTCTTTACTGGTGGGAAAACTTTCAGCCCAATGGTGTAGGGTTCTGATCTCTCCCATTTTATGCTCTGTCAACGCAAGGTACATGCACACTAGTTTAAACCCAAGAATAAATTAAGGCAGAAGCATGTCCACCCCAAAGACAAAATACCCAGATACAAACTGAGCAATGTGGTATATGCAGTACAATGGGCATATATTACATATACAATGGGATATGAGACATGGGCAAATCTGTAGCTTTTGCTGGCAGTAGCATAGTGGGCCAATCCGCCGTTTCCAGGGCAGCCCTCCGGGCCAGATCTAAGTACCACAAGGGCCAGATCCAGCCCCTGGGCCTTGAGTTTGACACTCCTGCTCTAATAGAATAGTTCCTCTAATGAAAGTATTTCAGGAATCAGTAAAAAGCATTTATTTTGATTCCCAGTTCACACATACTGTGAACTGGCTCCCAGATTAAGGGAGAATTTACTAGAGTTAAGATTAGATTAACAGAGTTGGAAGGTATCTTATAGGTCATCTAGTCCAACCCCTCGACCAAGCTGGAGAACCTACATAAATTCTGACAAATGGCAGTCCAATCTCTTCTTGAAAACCTCCAGGGATGAATTTGCTATATAACTTCTGAGCGATACATAAACTAAAAAAACAACACAATTCAGTAACTCTCTATATTGAGTTTTAACAACGTAAGGAAATAAAGTGCATTCCTGTGTGATCTTACCTGATCCAGGTATAATTTGAGTTGGCATTAAATGTTTATGATCATGAGGTTGTCCTTTAACACACTTCATCCATGCATAGAGTTCTTTATCTGTGAAAATTTTAAAAGAAATATCCTGAAGTAGATGAAATTTGCTTACCCAGAGAAAAAGTGGAATCACACAAATGGGAATTCTAGACTGCATGTGGATAAAAGTGAATGAAAAGATGAAACAAGAAACTCTGAAATGTTTAAATACCATATTTTTCGGAGTATAAGACGCACCTTAGTTTTTGGGGAGGAAAATATAGGGAAAAATCTGCCTACCAGGTATTCATCTGGCTAGCGTCCTTAGCCTGGTAAGCTTCAGCACATTATTTTATCTCCTGGTTAGGGCTGAAAAAAAGCTTCTAACGCACAGCTGATAGAGAGAAGCAACGAAAAAAGCCTGCAAAGATCGCTTCACTCTAGTGCCTTGTTAGGTCTAAAAAAAAGCTTCGAAAAAGCTACATTCGGAGTAGAAGATGCACCCAAATTTTCAGCTTCTATTTTTTTTTTGGGGGGTGGGATCTTATACTCTGAAAAATACGGTATATCTTTACAAAAGTGCACTGACCTCTAGAACTCTTCCTTTCCTTAGCCTTATAGCAATCTAGACAGACCACAAATCCACATTTTTGGCAGACCCAGTGGATATTAAACAGGGTGGCCTCACAGGCATCACACATTTCGCGGACTCCTCTGACTGCTCTCTTCCAAGCAATTTTGGCTGAAATACAGAGAAAACACCATACCAAGTACTGAAGTTTCAAGACAAACAACTGTAAACTAAAACAAGAAATGAAAACGCAGCCAAAGAAAACCAATCATTATTTCCTTTTAAGCAAATTTTTAAAAAGCCTCTGGCAAGTGTAATCAATTTTTGAATTGCCATGGCATATAATTATTATCTAAGACATTCTTATTTGAAACTCTGCCTATAACACTGCTGTGTATCAAAGATTCATGTCTAGATTTTACAGTATCTTTTCCCCCCAGAATGCAATGAAAATTTACGAAAACAAAGTGAAGTATTATTTAGAAAATGGGGAAGTAGACCCTGTTAGGAGAAATTGTGGGCTTTTAGTCATTTGGTTTCACAATAGCAAAAATATGATAATTCCTTCTTACATAACGAGGTGGTTTCAAATGAACCTAGATATAAAGCTGTCTTTATTTTAGGGGAAATCTTTTTCACCCATGTAAACTCAGTAGGTGAGGCAGATCAGTTCACAGAAAAGATTTTCTATATAGTTTATGGGAATTGCTATGACAATTATTTTGAACAAAATAAAACTATTCTCTTGCAAAACAGATAAATATTTAAATGAAAACTTTGGCTCACTAACTCATAGTTTATATGCCAAAAACTGTAAGGAAGGTATTAAAATGTTTTATGTATGTTTTATTACATTCTTGATTGCCATGTTATTTTTTTTATTTTAAAAATGTAAGGTTATTGTATCACAAACACAGGATTGGTATATTATATTGCCTTCCTGTAGTATCAGATAATATTTTGTCTTCATGCTCTTAGGTTTTTAGGCTTCTATGACTTAAATTGTACATATAATTTAAGAGAGTCATGGTGGCGCAGTGGTTAGAATGCAGTATTACAGGTTAATTATATTGACTGCTAGCAGTTCGATTCTCACCAGCTCAAGGTTGCCTCAGCCTTCTATCCTTCTGAGGTTGGTAAAATGAGGATCCAGATTGTTGTGGGCAATATGCTGACTTTGTAAACCACTTAGAGAGGACTGTAAAGCACTGTGAAGTGGTATATAAATCTAAGTGCTACTGCTATTTCTATAAACTGATCTTTTTTTTAATGCATCCATCCCTCCATCTACTGATCCATCATATTTGCGAGTATTCCAATGTACTTGTTTTGTAATTCAACTCCCTTCAGATATATATGCTTAAGAGGAAAACTCAACTCTCCATAACAGATTTTTGCGACAATTAGGAGGAAGAGAGAGTTGTTCTATCAGTAGGAAATAAAACCGTACATCATCTCCACAAATTCATCACATAATGTTGATAACATTTTTTTGGTAAAAGACCAATAAAAGCTTTTAACATGAGAATATGGATTAATTAAATTGCACAAGCATGTATTGCAAGATTTGACTCAGTATTTACTTACACACTGCACTCACCAGTATAGTAAAGAGGAAGACATAAAATCTGGGATAGCTGAAACCAAGCATATTAAGATATGAAAAGCGCTATCCTGTCGCATAATAAAAACTAAATAACCTTACCATCCTTTTTGACCCAGGACAAAGCTGTTTTCTCAGATGTCACTAACTGACAAAATTTGTCACTTATATGTTCTAAGATGTATTTGCAAGTTTCTACGTCCATTTCATCATCTTCATAACTTTCATGTGTCCACAAATTCATAGCTTCATCATCATACTGATCGGGAGAAGAAAAGCCATCAATCCGAACCACTCCATTTTTGCTAAAGGAAAGCCTAAGAAACAAAATAAAGTTACTCAGAAGCCAGCAAAGTAACAAACACTTTTATTAAGATAATTGATAAACTGATTATCAGATATATTTCCTCAGAAGATTCCTCAATGCTTTCCAACAATGGCAGAGCTTTAAATTCAGGGAGATAATTCAGAGATGGATCTGTCTCGAAATTTTAACTACACAGCACAGTCAGACGTCAGGAGTTGTCCAAGTTGATCAGAAGAAATGCTTTATGGCGTTTTTTCTATTTTATGTCATAAAATGTTTTATGATAATTTTTATGTCATAAATTGTTTCATATGATTTTCTTAATTTAAATTCCATGGGAGACGTGGGTCCCAGATTTTGGACACATTCTGCAAGTTGGCTGATTTGAGGTACATCTCGGTTCAAAAATGGTTGCCCAATGATGCACTATTAAGGTTTATGGGAATGAGAGTTTTAGTAGTATATAGATTAACGAGTGTCAGTTATAATCATCCAATATAAGAATATAAGGTTATATTATATGCTTTATTAAAACAAATAAAGGATTTGCTAATAGAAACTTAAAGGGAAGAAGTTTGAATAATCTGCAAATAATCTGCAAATTTAAATTTTAACAACTTCATTCTCAAAAAGTTGAAAGAAACTATTGAAAAGCTTGGCTTCCGATATATTTTTTTCTACATTAGTGTGAAATAGTTTTCCAAATCCTTGGGGTACAAATCTGTCATTCTGCTTTATGTCCTATTACAAATAATGGCAACTACTCCAAAGACAGGTTACAGAAGCAATATGGTACATTGGTTAAAGTACTGGACTAAGGAAAACCCAGGTTTTAATTCTCTTTTAGGCAAGGAAGGCAGCCAGACTACAGTCTGTAGCTCCTTCTTACCCCAAACTAGTGGGCGGTTTTGAGAACTCTGAAAAATGGAATCTCTTGATGCTACAAAGCATTCTCAGCTTTGCCATACAATCTGAAGAGACTACAGTACACAGTGAGCTCATGCCTGTGTGACAAACACGACAAAATCTGTTCAGAGAAGGGGCAACAAAGTTGGTGAGGTGGTTGGAAGCTAAATCTTAAGAAAGTCTAAAAGAATTAGCTGTAGTTAGCTTAAAGAAGGTTAAGCAATCTTCCAATGCTTGTCATAGAGAACAGGGTGTGGATTTTGTCTCCAAATCATCCAGGGGTTAAAAAAAACACCACCACCAAGGGCTAGAAGTTTTGGAGGTTCAAATTCAAGATGAGGAATTTCCTGACCATGAGAACTATTAAAAGTTTTAACATGAAAGTAATATTTTTTCAAACCTAAAAAAACCCCTCTCCTACAAAATAGATTGAAAGTCAATATCCTGTTCAACTCCATGAACAATTTAACTTCTTCTTCCTTTTTCTGGGAGAGGGTGGTACCTTGTCTTTTAAACCAGGGGTCTCCAACCTTGGTCATGTTAAGACTTGTGGACTTCAACTCCCAGAATTCCTCAGCCAGCTTTAAACTATGAGCAATTGTGTAATATAACTTCAGCTGAAGAACAGGATAGCAATGATTAAAACAAGCAACAATCCAAAAATGGATGATTCTTGATTTTAAACAGCTTTTTAGATTGTGAATATTCTTATAAGGATATAAGCTGTAGCTCCTAGGAAAATGTGGGCATTCGGAAATACAACTTACCGGCGAAAGTAATAGAATCTACAGAATACTGGTGAATGAGCTGACTCTTCACTTTTCTTGCTTCTAATCAGTCTACATTCTCTGCATTTTTGCAAATTGGGTCCTATTTCATAGCAAGAATCATCTTGCAAAAAAGATTCTCCAGTTTGTTTCAGCTTCTTTACTTTACGCCAGTCCTTTAATACTGAACGAGGTATGCCAGCTGCAGGAAAAAAGTATTTTTTTAAAAGTTACTCTGGTCAATACACAAGCAGATCATAAATGGCAAGTAAACCTGATTCCAGCAAACCTAACTTAGCAAAACCATTTTTAGTTCATTTTCTATTTTTGTTGGCTTGCTCCATAATTTATGGAACGGTTAAAGATAATTCAGCTGATTATGCTAAATGTAAAAAGCAAAATAATCGCAAATATATATTTCCCATAATTCTGTCTCTGTATCGCATGCAGCAAAAAGTTGCAGGTAGTCCTTGGGTTATGACTATTCCTTCAGTGACTGTTCAAAGTTATGACAGCGTTGACTGAGGGGGATTAAGATGGGTGCTTGGAGTAAATAGTTGCCATGATTACCATTTCCAATGTTTCTTGCCGGCTTACCGCAAGCAATGGCAGTGGGAAAGCCTGCAGGAAGTCAGAAGCTGCGATCACATGAGATCCTCACTTAACAATGGCAACTGGGACTGCTGGAAGTATGCAGTCATGGGACGCCATACAGATAGTTCTCAAAGCACAACCACAATTGAGCCCAAAATTTATGTTGCCAAGTGAAAAATGTGTTAAGTACGTTTTGTCTCATTTTATGATCTTTCTTGCCAATTGTTCAGTGAATCACTGCAGTTCTTAAATTAGTAACACGGTTGTTAAGTGAATCTGGTTTTCCTATTGAATTTGCTTGTCAGAAGGTCACAAAAGGGGACCACGTGACCTCAGAACGCTGCAACCGTCATAAATAACTGATAAATGAATCAGTTATCAAGCATCGGAATGCAAATCATGTGACCATGGGGATTCTGCTATGGTCATAAGGGTGACAAATCACTTTTCAAAGTCACTTTTTCAGTGCTGTTGTAACTTCGAACTGTTACTATATGACGTTGTTAAGTCGAGGAGTACCTGTACTGGAAAACTATGTATATGTTCTTGGTCCCAATTGCTTTCGTAACCCAAGAATTATCTTATGCGTGAAAGAATAAATCTCAAAAATAAATCTCATGTACAAAAAAAAAGGAAACAAAAAAGAGAAAACGATAGAAAGAACACGATTTTGTTTAGCTTGCCTCAAGATAATATGCCTTGAATATACACATTTTCGCTTTAAAAACATCATCCAAAAGTCTATATCTAATTATTCTTAGAAATATTTTACAGCCAAACACAATCCTGTTTATATTTTAAGGTATATATCTGTTACTACTACCTAAGTAAGTAGTGTAAATATTATCTAAAACACATTTCAAAGATTTAACACCAGTTAAAGCAATAGCAATACCATTTAGACATATGCAGCTTCATAGTGCTTTACCGTCCCCTCTAAGCTGTTTACAGAGACAGCATATCGTGCCCCCAACAGTCTGGGTCCTCATTTTACCCACTTCGGAAGGCTGGAAGGCTGAGTCAATCTTGAGTCTGGTGAGATTCAAACTGCTAAACTGCAGGTAGCCGGCAGTCAGCAGAAGTACAGTAGTCTGCAGTACTGCACTCTTAACCACTGCGTCACCTCGGCTCTTGGCCAATTCCAAAAATCCATTTAATAAATAGTTCTCCAATACAGAACATATCAGATATTAAACTGATAAGAACAGACACGACACTTGATCTTAGCCAAAAGGCCAAGAATGCAGCAATCTGTTTGTCTTTTTCTCTATGCAATCATCCTCTGGCAAACCCATATTTACATTTTGTCTGAATAATTCATGATTGGATTATTATACAGTGCTGTCTCCGATTGTGTTGGTATCGTAATATTTTCTCGATACAGAATTTGGGGATGTGTTGGGAGACACAGCCCTGGACCACTTATACGCAAATAGGTACTTACTGTTATTGTTGCCACCCTGTAACTTCAATTTGTTTTTTTCTTTGGCACTTCTGCTGAGAAGCCCATTCGGTTTTACATCTTCCTCCAGGTCTCCTTTTTTCTTTTGCAAATCATTCTGTTTCTTTTTGTACGTGGGCTTCGGCTGCCGTTTTGTCCTCTGCTCTGACTTGCTCTCACTCTCATCCGAGTCTCCACTTTCAGAGCCCGATTCATATGTTCTTTTGGTTTTTCTCCTTGCGTGTTTCTCTTCTCTCACAAGCTTTTCCCCTGCCAATTTGCTGTCGATGTTGTTCTGCAAATCATTTGATGTCGAAGCAATTAAGTTAACAGTACACGGTTTAATCATTTCTGCGACAGAGTTTTCTGAACTCTCCTTTTTATTAGTGATTTTGTCTTCTTCCGAATGCCTCGTGAGCCAAGCTTTTTTTAATTTGGTGTGATGGTTTGCTTGACTCGTCTGGGAAATTTGCCCACCGCTCAGAGCATTTCCTTTGCTGATTGTACTTGAGTTGACAGCACTATCCACAGAAACGGAGGCTGGATATATTAGGTTTTTCACAGTATGAGATTCCGTATCATTGGTACTGTTAATTTTAAACTGAGCTGCGGCCAATGCTGCCTTATGCTTTTTCAAGTGAACAAAGTCTGATGGGCCAGGGAATCCAGTGCTCAGCTGAAGGCTACTTTCTGTTTTGCTGCAAGCCACTGTAACAGGAGCTGTCGAGCTGACACTGCATTCCTCTGTGTGCGCCACATCCTTATTTATGGGCCTAGAGGCAGTACTGTCTACTGGCATACAGGGTAACCCTGCCTTTGGCAGACAATCCGTCGCTTGTGAACTGCCTGTACCTGGCACATCAGAACTAGTCACAGACGTGACGACATCCGTTATGGTACTGCATAACACAGTTGTGGTTTGTACAACCGAACTGGGAACACTGCCCTGGGAAGCAGCTGGAAAATTCTTTTCATAGCAGCCATGAATCACATCTGAATTCATTTTCGACCCGGCTGTTCTCCCACTCTCTTTGGCTTCCACTGATTTAAGGCAAACTGTTTGATTTATTCCTTTTAGTCTTTCAGTAACTGGCACTTTGGGAGCCGACTGCACGACTGATACCGTATCGTATTTTGAACTTGACAGTGGGCGTACAATGACGGACGCTGTGGCAGAAGCTGATTTCCCATGAGTCCTTTCCAGGTGCCATTCCATTTTTTCATTACTTGGACAACTATTATTTTTCCATAGAGCAGAAAGTTTCTGATCCGTGACACTCTTGTAACTATTCTGTGTTTCCTTTGGCTCAGGTACTAAAGTTGGTGGCTTCTGTAACTCATGGACTTTGTTACCTGTGTTAACTGGCTGCACCGGAGTTAAGGTTGGAGGAGAAAGGCTACTGTAACTCCCTTCTTTTCTCTCCAAGTTGGGATGGACAGGTGGGTGAAACACGGGAGCTCTGTGCAAAGCAGGCATTGTTCGAAGTGAAGCAGAGGATGAAATGGTTAACTGAGTGGGGCTTCCGCTGTTACTTCTAAAAGAATTTACTGAATGGGACGTCATTTGCTGAGAAAGCTGATCCTTGCCCACTGAGCTTTCATTTTCTGGCTGGTGCTTAATCAAAGGCGGAGGTTTTGAAAGGGATGATGTGAAAGAAGCGAGCGACTGAGTAGCAGCAGCTGCTGTTGATGATGGACGAGTATTCTGTTTATCAGTACACGTGCCTGCAATTTCCTTTGGCAGGTACGTTCGTGGAGGTTCGTTCACCACACTATTAGACAAAGTGGTGAAGTAATTACTCTGTGGCAAGCTCTGTGGTACCGAATGCTTCATTTTATAGAGTTCTGAATCTTTGTCCGGTTTTCCTCCGTGGCTTTTGGGACTAGAGGACGATAAAGGCATTATTCTGGAATAAGACTCCTTTTCATTTTCATGGGCCTTCATTTTAGCCGTGAAAGGGGCAACCTCAATGCTTTCCTGTAGTATTCGTCTGTGTTCTTCTTTATACTTGCTTAGCCTCTCCCCTGCCTCTTGAAATGATCTTTGCAGAGGATCCACAAATTGCCTTTGTAAGTGGCCTTCTTTCGCAGCCTGCGATCTATTCTGTTCTAGATCTGATTTTGCTGAATGTAGAGATTCAAAAATCCCCTTCCTCTCCAATTCCCTGTACAGAAAATAAATAAATAAAAATAAACACACTGCGTTATTTTAGTTTCAGATTAACAAACGACAGCAAATAATTTGTCCTGATACAGTACTAACAACTTCCTCATTTATCTTAAGATGTTTTATGGGTCAAGACGTGTGATGCACAAGCACAATCAGTTTTGAAGCAAAACCCAATACTGTTATTTCTACATACTTTCCCCCCACCCCCGAATCACCTCTCGATTGATGGACCAAAAAAATGCACGCTTACTCTTTATGGCGATCCACGATGCCTTTTGACAAGGGAGGGCTAGAGTGGGATGTCAATTTGAGTGGCCGATGTGGCTCGGCACTAGCCGGTCTTACGGGAATATGACTCAGCAATCCAAGACCCTCAGACGAGGTCACAGGGGTGGGCTGGTGTAACCAAGGACTAGGAGTATTCTGGAAAAATAATCATAGTTATCAGCAGGATTTCATTATTTCTTAGGAAAGTTCCAGGGTGGGCAAGTGTTCCTTTTTTTAATAATGGTTGAGTAAAAAAAGAATATAATTATGATCCAGAATTTCACATTAATAATGCACACGCGCATAAACAGAGCGAGCAATATATTTAAAATGAAGGGTGACATCTTGAACTCCAAACAGAAAACACATCATGGAAGAAAAAAAAAAGTTTCAATTTCCTTTAAATTTACTATGTTCCAACACTTACCTTCCCTTTTTTGAATGCCGTTCTTTCAAATTTTCTTATATAATATAAAGAGAAGTAAAATATAAAGCAGTTTAAGTAGCCAGAGAATCTTCCCTTCCCCTCAACCCAATTTACCTCACAGGACAGTGTTATTGTGGAGAAAACTAGGAGGAAGTAGCAACATGAATGTCACCTTGAACTCCCATTCAAAAGACAGGATATGTATGTATTTAATAACAAAATCAAACATGAATGCAAAAAGATATTTCAGAATGAATGGGAGTGTAAATGTCCCTGCAACTCTTTAAATCAAGTCTTCTTTCTTGAGTTGTAGGACAAGTGCTAGGATAAGCTGACAATGGGAATTTAGTAGCCATTTTGGCCAAGGTTAAAATAGTGGTATAGCTGCTTACATTAACCAAAGCAATTTAACGTGTTGACAAACATGCCTACTCTTTCTGTAGAAACCATTTAATGCATTAAAAAAGAGAGAGATTATAATTATTTTTAAAAAGGAATTGTTTAAAGCTAGTAACTTTGGTAAGTTTTTAAACAGCACAAACATTCTCTAATTTACAGTCTTTTTTTCCTTTTTAAAAACAAATTTAAAATCTAATTCAGAAACTATGGTACCTCTTTGCATCAACAGCACATCACTCTATTAACATATATAAACAATAAGGTAGGATAATAGATATGATTGTCTACTTCCATAAACAAAAATTTGAACAACAATTATTTAAATTTACCAGTTAGGCAAGTTATGCGCACACCCTTCCACTTAAAAGAAAGTTTGGCTACATAAAATACTATATCCCAAAGACCCACCCCCATACATTATTCCTCCAATATATTATTATTTTGGGGATCAATAAAACTTACTCTTCTCAAAGAGGTCTCGGTATTAACAGAAGTTTCCGAATGGACCCATTTAGACGATGGTATCCCAAGTCCTGTATAAGCATGTGCTCCATTTGGATACTGCCAAATGATTGGATAAAGCCCTAAATGATTATAGGAAGTAGACGGGTGAGGTTGCCCCAGTAGATGTGGTGACTGGTGCTGGAGCAGCTGTTGCTGATGTGCTAATGCTAAATGACTTAAGCTGCTTGCGTGAGCCGTTTCTAGTCGTGGATGGCCTCCCAACAAAGAGGCTGGAGGGACGCCTGGTAACACTGCAGGGAGCAGATGCTGATGGTGAACAGAGTGATGAGATGCACCGCTAAGAGGATGAGTGTTCATAGCAGACAATGGGGTTTGATTTGAGGATTCGGCTAATAAGTGGGGTGTGCCCGTTAATGCAGAGTGATGAGTGCTTGGATTTAAAGAAGTTCTATGGGAAGTGGAATGAGGTGGGTAATTGTGCTGATGTAAATATGGTGTCATGTGATTAGTTCCCGTCTCTTGGCCAAGAAGAATGGGATCTCTGTAAATTGTGAAATGTTCCTTCTTATCAACAGAAAGAGGGATTTTAGTAACTTCTAATGAAGCAACTCTAGGTGAAATTGGATGGAAGATAGACCTGGGCAAATCAGGCTCAGTTTTAACCACTGTCTTTGTTATTCCAATAACATGGCTGTTAAGGTAATTAACCTTGGATTTCACAGTGTCAGGCGACTGGGCAGGCTTATATTTCATTTCTGGCGAGGCGTTTGACTTGATTTTAGAGTTTTCAACGGGTGGATTAGTTTTTGATTTCATAGCATCAGAGACTGCAGTTTGTTTACGAACTCTGCCTTCTTCTGCTACAGATATTACAGTTAAAGATGGTGCAGAACCAGAGCGAATGTTTTCAGAATGTAAATGTTCATTTGCGGATATATTTTTCCCAACATTTGATTGCATAAGTTCCATTTTATTGGCATTATTAATCCAGTTCTCAAGAGTTTCTGATTTTTTTACTTCCAGAATGTTGGTATTTGTAAACAGGTGCTTAGAATCACTGATAGGAGATGCTCTTTCCTGACCAGTTTGTAAACTAAAACTACTTGGTAAGCTTTCCTGAGTCTGGTTAACCAAACTGGTTTCAGTATTTGTATCAATGTAACTTTTTGGTGTGGGACAATTGGTTACAAATTGTTCATCGGGTAGGCGCTCTCTGGGATGTTTATTTTCTATTCTGCACTCTTGAATGCATCGGTCATTATCACTATGATCATAGGCTGTTGGCAATTCAGCTTGATGGAGTGAAATTTCTTCAAAATCCAAATCAGTTAATTCTGATCTTTCCATTTGTTGTTTTTTATCTTCCTGTACTTCATGCCAGGGAGACTGGTTGCCTATTAGGGTCTTGTCTTCCACCATGTCACTCTGCGGTTTTCCTTCTTTCCCATTTATCTTCACAACGTTTTTGCTTTTCAATTCAGTATCTGAATTTTGCTCTGAGGAAGAATCTGTCAATCTTTTGCTTGAACTTTCAGAGTCACTACTCTCTGAACTGTCTGAAGTATTGTCTGTACGCTGTCTCTTTGCACTCATTTTTTCCCCATCTTCTTCTGGTTTTCTTCTTTTAAACATAAATGGTTTATTTTTACTTTTCGAATTTTCTGCAAAAGGAAGAAAAAAAAACCCCTTAATATTGTTTGTGGAAGAAAAATTCTTACTATCCTTATAAAATTATTATTTTTACCTCCATGGCTTATACAGTCATATTTTTCTTCTTTAGTCTTCTCTTCCTCTGGCATGCTACTATCGGAACCTTTTCTTTTATTTGGGCGAGCATTTCGTTGCAATTGTTGTGAATTTTGTTTTGGTGCTGCATTTTGGGAATTCATTGCTGGCCTTGGGCTATTTGCTTGAGCTCGGGTATAGTGGCCCTAAAATAGAAACGTTATCTTTACACATTTACAAATCATATAGTAACATACATAAGAGACATAAAAATGACAATATAATTTGAAAATCAAATATATCTACGTGAGCTGTGTTGCTGTTCTGACTGGAACGAGACCTGCGTCGTGACGTAATGCCTATGTTTTCACCTTTCAGCAAAGAATGAACGACGTCATCTAGAAAGGTCATCTGAACCATAGATGGATCAACATTTTGTGGCTCTAATACCTGTTTTATTAGAGGAAAAATGTAATCATTTTCTATTTATATCTTCTATAAGAAGATCAACTGGAAATGCAAATTCAATTTAAAAGGGCAACTTTAAAGGAATAAAATTTATATGGCATCTTTTGGTCCTGGGACCAAGAATTCCATTGCTAAGCATTGTGGCTGCCACCACATCACTTAGCACATGAAAGTTCTGGCAGTTAAACGAGGACTTCATGAACTCCTGGCTTCCTGCTGGCTTTCCCACTAATTTTGCTGTGAAAAGCCACTAGGGAATTTCAGAAATCTCAAATCACATGACTGAGATTGCAATTACATGACTGAGGGAATTGGTGTGATACATATTGTTTATCCATTATTGAAAATCCAGGGTAGCATTGTCTTTGTATCATAATGTTTTTACTTAGTCAAGTAAAATTATTCTTCATATAATTATTAATCCCAAAATTTTGGCATATGCTTCAAAATATCATTCAACTCTTTAAGCCATATTAGTCTTGCCAAAATTATATTAGCAAGTGTATTAAATCAGTATCATATAGAAAGGTATTCCTTCAATTATTTTGAATTCGGTATAATTAAACTGCCAACCAATCCTTTTAAACATTTTGTGAGGTGTCCATGGTCCCTAATCATGGTGACAAAACTTTTGTTGGCAATCTTTTTTGGGATTCTACTTCTTCATTTATACTCTGAGAATGACAAGGATGACTATAATAATTCTTCAATTTGCTTTTGTTCCAAAGAATTGTTTATATTTAACCAGGACACATTTAATAGAACTACAGATTATTACCAATTAAAAGATTTACATTTTAAAATTAAAATAGTCTTCATCTTAATCTATTAAACATTCCTTTAAAAACAGTATGTACAAAATCAATCTAAAAACCAATTATGTCACACACTCATATTTAGTTTCAGCGCTGATGCACTTTTAAAGAAGAATTTCAGTAGAGAAAAAAATAATTACCTGATCATTCATAACAATCATAGTGCGACTGAACAGATCATGATGAGTAATTATACCAGTGAACCACTGGGTGGCAGAGTCCTGTCTATATACTCTCACCCTATAGCCGTTTAAAGAATAAGGACCTTCAAAAAATGAAAATAACATTCAAGGATTATTGAAATAATATTTCAACAGAGTTTAATTCTAAAAGTGCATGCAGTAGAGGTTAAATTATATTATAAAAACAATCCCAAATAATGAAAAAGTCAATGTCCATCATGCTTTTTAAAGGCTACCATTTATTTTTGAATTCAATGCTGAACGTTCCTGATACTGATAAAATATGGCAGATATATGTATAAAGTGCTAAGTTTCCGGGTGGGTGGGTCGTTGGGGAATATAAATCTTTGCAAGCCATGATTCCAGTGGGTGTGGGAATTGCACTCCAGTGGGTGTGGGAAATGCACTCATATGTTAAGTACAAGATGCTGAATAGAAAAACAAGCCTAATTTTATGAACAGAAGCTGTCCAACATACTGTATGTTACTAAAAACATATGCCTTTCATATAGAAAGAATTTAGTCCCTGAAGTCTGGGTTTACACAGCTGCCAAGATTCCCCCAGAATCGACTACATTTTTTTTAAAACCTTCAGCGGTCTGTTTCTTTCCGCTATAAATGTGCTGTTAACAATATTACATTCATAAATTAAAATATATAACTTGTAAGTTATGTATTAGCTGAAATATGTTAGATAAAGTTTACTTTAGAAGTCAATTTAAAATCCATGCATGAATAAACCACACTTTTTAAAGTTATTTTTTTTGTATCGACTATCATTCTACAGTATTATCCTTATTTACTGTAAATGAGTTCATTAAACTGCTTCCTTGTTCCACAGTATTCATAATTAAATTTAAAAAAAACTCCATCTTCAGGTTATTTCGGCATTTTTACATCTATCCAGGGTATCACCAACTTTAGCAATGGCTAATGAAGGAGTGGTGTATAAGTGGTGTATGGGACTATCATATTTTGTCAGTGCAGAAACACTTACCTCAAATTTTTTATCCAAGGAATGAAACAGCTACTTGTTTCTTAACACATCTTCGCTTTTTACTTTATTAAGATTTACGTTAATGTGATAACTTTACATAAGTTTTTTGAATTCAAATACCCAGATTCAGAAAAGTAATAAACACTTTAGAAACCGTTACAATCAAATACAACTGATATCATAAATATTTATTTATATCCAACATAACTGCATCAGTTTGTTCAAAGCACTGAATGTTACTCTATTGTTCTCTATACAATTATTTGCAATATGATCTTACACAGGCAGATAAATGAATTAGTCTATTAGGGATTTTCCCCCCAGATTTTTTTCTCCATTAGGTAGTACTTCTGCAGACTATCCAACGGATGACCTGCAGACAACGCTGATATTCTAAATGCCTAGGGATTATGTGGTACAATGTATTATGTTTAAAGTATTAGCAGCATCAGCACAGGGAGAGTTGAAAAACAGAACAATCTCAAAATCAGTAGGTCCAAACCATTATTATGTCACTTTTCTTATTGTAAAAGTTTCCTTCAAGTCAAGCTTGACTTCTGTCATTTCACGGACACTTCCTTTTAGTTTTCTTGGAAGGAGTTTGCCATTGTCTTCTGGATTTTCCCCCAACTTTTTAATATAGGTGATGGTCTTGGTAGTTTATAGTACTCTAAGTGGGCCTGACACTGCTTAATATCTGAGCCCCCAAAAATGGTCAGCCAGGAGCTGCCAAGGCTCTTAATACATACATATTTCATTTTCAGCCAAAGTTATTACGGAAAACGATATCCGGAAGATCCCAGAAAACAAACCAAAATAGAAAAGGGATAGCTTATCAGCAAAAATAAAACAACATATGTTAAAGGCACAATGCAAAAAAGTCAAGATTCCACATTACCTTAGATTACCAGACTCAGTGGGGAGAGGGGGTGTCCATTACTCCTGAACGTCTGTTAAATTACAAATTATGTCATTTGTGGTAATGTATATAATCTGGGTTAATTATGTCATTACACAAATGACCTGACATTGCAAATGATGTAAAATTAACTGCCAGGTCAGGAGTTTTTGGAATGTCATAGATTTATTTATTATCTTGGTAAACGGGACCGAAATCTGGTTTGTTGCATCTGAAGTTCATTAAACCAGGACCTTAAATTGAGGAGTCATTGTTGTTATAACAGTGTTTAAGCATTGCTTTCCTGAAGTTAAGTGGCTGGAGAACTAAGGCAAAAGTTCTATATACATTAATGTGTGATACAGAGATTGCACACATTAATTAGCAGTGCTCCTTTAAATTTGTAGATTTGAAGTTCAAGTAAACATTTGTTGCATGCAGATTCAGCCTAAATACTTTCTCCTTATTGATTTTCCCTGCATAAATTATAAGTAATGTTTCTTTTTGTTTGTGTGAACTACCTTGTCAGTTTCTGCTCCTATGTTTCTTCTCAATTTTTAAAAATCTAATTTAAAAAAAAAACCAAAAGGAAAGGAAATAGGTAAGGAAGGATTCCAGTCTCGTAGAGGAACAGCAAATGACAGTGGGAAATGCACTGAGGGAAAATTTAAGGAGAAATTAATTTCCAAACTACCGTGTTTCCCCGAAAATAAGACAGGGTCTTATTTTCTTTTGATCCCCCAAATATGGCTGTGGTCTTATTA